>CAMQGK010000224.1:4607500-4790000 GCA_947000775.1 Pterois miles | reverse complement strand
GAAGAATGCGAGGAGAGGAGGTAGGAAAGAGGAACAGTAAAGGCCTTTACACACCGGGGGCATGACAAATAAACAAGAAAATGCAAAATATCACCGATGAATATTATATGTCTAAGACTTTTATTGTGAAAGGTAAGAACAGAAGGAGTGGATCTGGTCTGTGCTGACTGTGTGTCTGACTTTGTCTAAGTTGAAAGGAGTAATAAAGTTTGCCGTCCTAGTTCAGACTATGGAGCTGTTTCATAAATACAGGCGCAACTCAACCTATTCTGCACAACATGACTGGTTGATGCTTCTATTTGTGGTGTGAAAGATCAGAAAATCACTCTCACTCTGAAACAAAACGATGCTGCTATTTTGCTGCATAAAATTGTGTTCTGTGTGAAAGTACTCAAAACAACAGTTTTTAAAAAATATACTGATGAATTAATCGCACCAAAAAATGCTGCCAGCGTGTAATGGCCTTTAGTCCCTAACAGAGGTCAAGTTACAAAAATCGTGGGTCCTACGATTCCCATACTACAGGAGCCACAGAGGCTAACAGTTAGGAAGCGAGCAGGTGGGTAACATAAAGAAGGAAATGTAAAGGCATAATGACAGAGGAGAAATATGAGGTTGTTGAGAATCTCAGACATACAATGAAATTACCAAGAAAAACAATATATGACTAAAATTACAATATACTGTACAGTATTAACTTATTATGCACCGATAAATGAACTTCCATGGGCTCCACCATTTCTCACAACGTCAACAAACACGTCACAAGTCGTGAACTTTCAGAAACTTTCTACTCACAAGGTCGTGAATACGTCATGAGGGGGTCATTCATACAGGCCCAACTCGTAAACACAACCCCATTTGAAGGCTACTTTCAAAGTACCATGTGAGCACATCTCAGGTAAACACAAGATTTAAAGTGGTGCTTTAGTGTGATTCTTTGTGGAGAAACAATTTTACATCTCTGTTGAAATCATAATCCCATAAGCGCAAGTCGACTTTCTTTGGAAGGACAGCCCTCCTCGTATCTATGTGTAAAACAGTTAGAAAGCCTCTTTAACATAACCCATATAGGCATAACAGCCTAAACAAGGTCTAATCATTTTTAATAGTCTCTCACCAAAAGTTGCTTCCTTCTCCTTCCTTCAGGTGGCAAGTGCCGCCATTCTGGCATGGGTTACTGATACAGGCGTGGATGGGCTCCTCACAATTTTGTCCCTACATGCAAACACAAACACACAGACGTTTTGTGCTTCCAAACAACAACAGCTTCTTATAACTGTAGTATTTGCAAGTGAATATGACTGTTTTGGCTCTCCACAGTATGTGTACCTTAAACCCATAGGGGCAGGTGCAGCGGTAGTAGTGCACCGGGTCATTGGAGCAGGTGCCATCATTCTTGCAGGGGTTGGACAGGCAGGGATCACACTTAGCCTGGATACTCATATCCACTGGACCTGTGTGATGAAAACACACAAAACATACACACCACATGGACGATTAGCTTTATATAATGGTCTACAATTGGCTGAGTGAGACGAGTCACAACACACAGGTTGACATACACTCAGACAGCTGTACATTATCAGGGACCTGCACCAACCCAAGTCAACGTTTTGTGCTGCAGAAAAACATAGGGTGTGTTTCCCATCTGGCTGTTGTGTATTTTTGACATTTTATTTAGCATTTTAAAATAGTGATTATGAAATATTATCTATTTATGTTAAATATATGCTAATTTATACTTAAAATCTTATACACAAGGAGATTATTAAAAGATGTATGCATTTTTTCGGTAAGAGTTGCATGTTACTGGGTTATAAATGAAAAAGATTTTCTTTGCAGGGCCATGACATGTACAGGGGACACACATATTATTCCCAAATTTCATGACAGAACATAAAGTTCCAACAGCTGGGACACACAATACTGGTCAGAACATGAGGGCTGAATGGGAAACAGAGCGGTTCACTTCGCCTCGTTTCCACACAGTTTTCTAGGGTAGAGCAGGTCGTCCACCAGTCGGAGGGTTTAGTGGTTCGATCCCCGTCTGCTCTGGTCGCTTGTCGATGTGTCCATGGGCAAGACACTTAACCCCAAAGTTCTCCCGAAGGCATAGCCATCGGTGTGTGAATGATAATTTTGGTTAGATCCTGATGGGCAAAGCGTGGCAGCCTCTGTCATTAGTGTATGAATGTGTGTGTGAATGGGTAAATGCTGACATGTGGTGTAAAGCTGTCAAGTGCTTTGAGTGGTCGGAGAGACTAGAAAAGTCCATTTACCATTACGCCCCCTAGTGTTCAACACAAGGACATGCATCTTTTTACAGATGGATAAAAACACCATTGCAAATATGGGAGAGAAGCTACGACATGTATATAAAACAGTCTTTATATCTGAGTCTGTTTTTCAGCGTCCAGTATAGATGAGTCACGGTACATATCTTATAAGTGCATATAGTGGTTCATACCTCTTTTAACAAAACAGTGCACAAAACTGCTAAATACACTGTCGAACTTTTCACTTAGAAAAAAAAATGTGTAAATAACGCTGTATTACATTCATCACTTCATTCGCTAACATCCTGGCTTTTCCAGGAAAAGCGGCAAAATTAAATTCTTTCAATGTACTTCAGGCAAATTATGGACCAACAAAAAAAAAGGAAGGAGGAGTTTCGAGATCACAGAGGTTCCCATAGGTATGAATGAACTTCCGGTAAACTTGTATATGTACACAGAGCTCAGTGGAAACGAGGCGTTAGCGCTCAAAAGGACGAGGAAAACTGGGCCGGGACTGTCTGGAGGAGCTGGGGAGGAGGAGAGACTGAGGAGGAAATACTGGGATATGATTGGCTACTTTACCTGGCACCAGAAAACCACAAGGCCCCGGGACTTCTACAGTGCGTCAGTTAGATTAGGTTAAAAATAGGTTTCAGTCATGTATTCATAGTTAACGTGATAAAATAATGTTTAAAGGTCAACAGAGTTACAGCCACAATCATGCTCACAATTTGTTAAATTTGTTAATGTGTTAAAGGGACTGTATGTAAGTTTTTACACATATAAATGTTAGTTAATCTTTTTCTTATTGCCAGTGTGTAAACACGTTGTATATAGAGGTCAACCTATAAAATGAGACCAACTCTGGGTTTCCTCTATCAGCCTGTAGACTAATTTTATTGTGAAGAGTGGGGGCCTGTTTTTATTTCAGGGAAAATCCAATGGATGCGATGTCATGCACACTTGCGAGTGCTTTTACTCTCTTCAGCTCTGCTACAGGACGAACAGCGTTCAGTTAGAAATGGAGTCCGCTAACGACAACAAACGACCAGCTGCCACCACAACTCAGACTGCAACACAAAGTCAGTGGAAGCACAAAAAACAAAAAGTCATATCGAGTGAAGCCCCGTTTTGCAAAACAGGAATGTGAACAACGTCAGAGGGAAACTAGAAACCTCGAGCTGGAAAAATTCCTACTGGACAGGTAAGCTAGCTTTACTGCCGAACATGTAAAATATAAAGTGATATTGTGATTTTAGCTGTCAGTCACGTCTTGCCTCAGTGTTTTGACCGATGCTCGCTTGCGCCTTTGTAGCGCTAGCACAAACGATAGCTGTGAGTGTGCTGACTGTCGTTGACTTAACGCACTTACCACAGGTGTCACTGTTAAAAAGCAATTTCTGATTCTTACATAGAGCCCCTTTAATAATATCAACACGTCGTTGCTGTTCAGTGAAAAGCATCACTGACATCGGCTGACAAAACCCTGTAAAAACTGAAAATGCATCGTCATAAATGTTAAAACAAGGGTGCTTTTATTTTCCATATGAAGTTTACATTTTGGAGGTACATAGTTTTCATTAGAGGATTTGTAAATGGCAACTTGTGGTCTCCTCTAGGAGTCCTCACCAACATGTGTATTGGATGGCACTGCATAATAATACTTATCTGCAAAGTTTGTGTACATATGCTTTTGTTATTGGACACCTAATAAAGTGCCTTTGTAGACTCAATATGAATGTGTTTATTTATATATATGTATCTGCTGTCATGTGCACGTGTTCCTGCGCTGCAGTGCTGTATGTGTGAGACAGCGTACGTTTACCTGTGCAGGTGAACTTCTTGGAAGGCGTGGTGAGCAGCAGTTTGTCGGTCATGTCACCGGGCCCAGCACAGCGGGCGATGCCAGGCTCCTTGTAGCCGCTCTTCACCCAGTCTGACAGCCACTGCATGTGGCAGTCACAGTACAGAGGGTTGGCTCCCAGCGCCCTGCCAGCCAGACAGAGAACAATGTTCAGTCTTAATAACAGGAGGAACACTCAGCACTTTGTTTCAGATCCAACGCGCTGGAATACAGAGCCAAAATAAAACTATCCAAATATTACAGACTGAGCTGTACATCACTGTCAAATTAAGCATTAAAGTATGGTATATTTCTACCCCGAATAACTGAGAAGATTTGGGTGCATTTATCTCATGCTGGTAGCAGTGCTGGCGTTAATATTTCTCAACCTTAAAGCACTTCCCATGAAGTTTTCCTGATGTTCTACAGCTCAGTAAACAAAGTCTAAGGTCATTTTTTAAAGGTAACTAATGGAGCAGGCAGAGCACTGAAGTCGGGCTTGCAGAAACTCATTAGCATCATTTGCTTTATTCATGCTCCACAATGACTGGCTCATTCATCAGATACTTGGCTACTATCTGACTCGTAACCAATCATGCCTTTATAACCCGATTACTGCTGATAGTTTCATGCCAACACCCTTTTGTTGCTCTAGTTCACAGTGGGGATTCCCCCCCCCCCCAGCCCACCGACACCTGTTGATTAGATTGTTATGAGCATTTTGGTTTCCACTTTTAGGGTGCATTATATACATTTATATAGCACTTTTCTAGTCTTCTGACCACTCAAAGCACTTTACACTATATGTCAGCATTCACCCATTCATACACATTCATACACTGATGGCAGAGGGTGACATGCAAGGTGGCAGGATCCAATGAAAATACTCACTCACACAATTTGGGATTAAGTGAGCAATTTTGGGATTATGTCATGTGACCGGAGCAGCCGGGGATCAAACCACCGACCGTCTGATTGGTGAACGACCTGCTGTACCCTGTGAGCCACAGTCCGAATCAGACCGAAATGGATACTTGCTTGATTTCACAGCACGCATATTAAACTGGACCAAATAGTACTTGCTAAGCTGAGTGTATGAAGGAGTGAATTTTTCATTTTCATTTCAAGAGATGCCACTTCTATGAGGGGAGTCACAGACTTTGATATATAGCTAAATGCTTACAGATTAAATTGTACTTCACTGACAAATTAAGCACAAGAATTTAGTATATTTCTACCATGAATAACTGAAATGATTTGGAGCATCTACCTCATGCTGGTTAGCTGTGCTGGCGATAACATTTCTCAAACTTAAAGCACTTCCCATGAAGTTTTCCTGATGTTCTACAACTCAGTAAACAAAGTCTAAGGTCATTTTTTGAGGCAACTAATGGAAGTCGCGCTTGCATAAACTCATTAGCATCATCTGCTTCATTCATGCTCCACAATGACTGGCTCATTCATCAGCTACTTGGCTACTATCTGACTCGTAACCAATCATGCCTTTATAACACAATTACTGCTGATAGTTTCATGCCAACACCTTTTGTTGCTCTAGCTCTCTCAGCCGCCTCCACCCCAATCTCTGCATTATCTGCTGGATTATTGGTATAGTGATCTAACTAAAATAAAATACTATATGTACAGTTAAACATTCATGTACTTGTTTATTTTGAGTGTCACTTGGGTAGTGCAGGGTTCGCATCCTGCCTGGAGCCCTTTGCTGCGTGTCATCCACTCTGTCTTCCCCTTTCAACGCTATCACTATCAATAAAAAAGAAAATAACCCTCTCCAAAAAAAAAAAATACTTAAAAAAAACAATGATCACATACATAAGAGTGTGCACGCAGTTTGCCAAGGAAAGCACAGCAATAGCTTGTACACCAGAGATCGTGAATGCAACATAAACAAATTGACTTGAAATGGTGACTGGCATCCAGATGTGTTTGCTTTTAATGAGTTGGTGGAACCCATTAGGAAGTAGCCCAGTGTTTAGTAGCCAGATATGTACATATATTTGGTGGCAAAACCTAGTATAGATCAATGCACCAGCAAAAAATTACAAGCATACAAGCCACTAGATACTTACACCTACTACGCAGAGATAATATTAGACTAGTGGGACACAAGTGGAAAAAGCAGCAGCCTGTTACAAGCGCTATCCGTGGTGCTGATCCTCGTGAGCGCCCTGGGGGCATTCCCAAAGGCAGGTAAGTAAAACGTTGCTGGCATCATCCTTCACTTGTGTGCAGCCAACATAACCACTGTGCTCTTTCTACAGAGAGCTAAGTAAACATCGTAAACTGAGGAAAGTAATAGTTCTTTAGTGTGTGAAGTCACTTTTCACATTCTTAGTCACCACTGTGCTTTCTGCACTGCTCTGAGTCTCCGTGTTGTTTTGCATTAAATCAATTTAGCAGATTTCCCTAAAATCCATTAATTTGCAGAGAAAATGTAATACAAATACAGTTTGGCTATTGTAGCTACAAAGAGTGGAGCATTGCTCAGAGGAGAAAGGGACTCTAGAATCCCACCAGCCTTTAATTTCAGTAGTAAAGATTATAAAATACAATAGAAAAAGAAGAAAGTAGCTGTGTATGGGTTGCTTTTAGCAGCCTGATACATTCACATTCAGAGACACCTCACTAAAGAGATATTTTTTTGGACAATGAGAAAAAGCTCTTTTGTCATGATAATGTGTTTTCCTTATTTTGCAATTCTATAAGGTAAAAAAAAGAAGACACTCCAGCCCTAGAGAAAGACGTGAACTGTGATGTGTGTGTGTTTTTACGTTACTCACAGGTGGGAGAGTGACGACAGGTCTTTGAAGGCTCCCTCTGGTATCAGTGATATGTCGTTACCATGGAGAGACCTGAGGAAGGACGAGATAAAGAGGAAGAAAGAGAGAAAAAGGTCATGGAAATGTAGTCGAGAGTCTGGATGTTAAAAGTCTAGATTCTTCGCGCTTCTTGAGCGCCGGTCTGACTTGAAACGTTTCTGAGTTATCCGCCGCCTTGCAGGTGTCGTGACAGATACTCACAGCAAACGGAGAGACTTGAGTCCATCGAACGCCCTCACTGGTATGCACCGCAGGCGGTTGTAGCTCAGGATTCTTTACACACAGAATAAACATGTTGACATGGAGACAAATGCAGATGTTTGTTTTCAGCATAGCTTCAAATGCAGCAAGGAGCACAACCAGAGCACAATCCTGTTTATAACTACGTACAACTGAGCAAAGCAGTAGAGCAAACACACACATGCAATTTAACACACTTTTCAGCATAAACACATCCATCCAGTTAGAAACACACACACGTCTTACAAGTACACTTTCAAACATCTTGCACTCATCTCCGTTGATCAGATTTCTGTGTGCATTTTTGTCCTTTTCTGGGCCAATTTTAGGGCACTTTCACAAACCATAGTCTGTTGGATGAGTCTGAATCAGAGTGAATTTGATCCTGTTAGTTTATTTTCTGTTTTAGTCTGGTTCAGTTTCACAGTGCACAAATTAAAGCAGACCAAATTAAAAAAAAAAAAAAAATTGAGCTGCCACTTCTATGCCGGGAATCACAGACTTTAAAATATTGCTCATTTGACTCTAAGCTGACAACTGCATGCACAAATCCCTTCTCCTTCAGTTTATCTGGAATGAATTTCTAATCGTCACTACCTGTGTGGACTTCATTTAGCGTATTCTGGGTGTTCTCTTCAGCTTGGATGTCAAGCAATCCTGTTGTTTACCTGTGTCCATCTCAACCAATACCCCACAGGCTGTCTGTGTTTTGGTTCGCTTGGAAACGGTCTGAGACCGCTTGTGAGAGGTGGTCTTGGACCTGCTGTTTTTGTCCACACCAGATATGATTACTGCATTCACAACCACTCAAACGAAGTTAACCAGCTGTTAAACTGCACCAGAGTTTGGTTAAAACAGACTAAATGTTGGCTTGTGAAAGCGCCCTTATTTACAGTAACATACTGCACATTCACTCTACATTTAAAAACATTAGCTAGAAAATCACTGACCCAAACCGGTCTATCTTCCACTCCTTAACTGGTTCATTTTTTAAAATTCTGCTTTATTCATTATTAATTGTTGTTGTTTTTTTACAGTGGTTTGTGTGAGGTCAGCATTTTCTTGTACTTCTGGCTGTGGTGACGGTATTTCCAACTTCTTGTGACTGCATACTCAGTTGCTTTCTGATTTAAAAAATGCTTTATATATTTTTGCTAACATTGCACAAAAAAAGCCCTCATTCACAGGCTCCCATGAGTCACCTACAGTATGGTGTCCCACATGGGACAGTATTCATGTGTGACTAGATGACAACTCAACAAAAGAAACTCCTTATTTGTTATCTGACTTCCTTTTGTCAAGGGCATCTTCTCCCTGAGCATTTGTGAACTACACACACACTGACTTTTGAGGACATTACATTGACTTACATTTATTTCCTGGAGACTAACCCTAGCCCTAAACTTATCCTAACCCTAAACCAAGTCCTCATCCTAACATGTAGTTTTTTACGTTATGGGGACGTGCCTTTTGGAAAGGAAGGCAAGTTCCCACAATGTAACTGTGTTAACAGATTCATGTCTCTACAACATATAGTAATACACACCCATGCACACACACACACACTGCAAAGGGACTGATGTAAAGCCAGACTCACAGGGTAAGTAGCTCAGACATGTTACTGAGGCTGTGGTTGGACAACGTGCTGATCTGGTTGTTACTCAAATCACTGAAAAGGAAACAATAACAGAGACATAAAACACACACGAGCAGCACTGTCAACACATGTGTAAACAAATGCAAGGACACACAATCTATATGCAGCACTGTACAGTACATACTCCTCTACAGTGCTCACATCTGGGCCGAATTAGGTCACTTCAGCAGTGATACAACGCAGAGCTCTGATATAATATCAGTCAGTTAGTTTTGGTCTTTAAAAGCACAGTGCAGGGAAATGCAGGCCAAGTCACGATCCTCATTACAAGTGTGTTTGACTGAGCAAAACTCTGCAAATCTCTGGCTTTGTGTTGTGAGTGTACAGTATGCCGGGGTCATGTGGGTGAGGCTTACATGAGTGTTAAGTGTTTGTAATTGGAGAGCTCCACAGGAACCTGAGTGAAGTGGTTACCATCCAGATACCTGAGAGACAGACAGAGAGAGAGGTTTTGTAATACAAGAGAAATGTGGAAGATGTAAAGAGGTTTGGGAGAGAGAGAGTAAATGAGGAGAGAGAAAATGAAGTTATTCAGCCATGTGGGAAATTCCTCATCTCCAGCAGTGTGAGCAGTCATTACTGCTGCAGCCATAATAAACACTGGAGTTTAATATCCCCAAAGGCATCTTAATACAGTATAACCACCCTCTCGCTTTTACACACACACACACACACACACACACACACACACACACACATGCACAGCTGAGATCATATCTCCTTCACTCTGTGACAAAGTGCTATTAATCTGGCATATTCATTAAGGTTTTGTTAATATTGGAAAAAGCATGTTTCCCACAGGTGAAATGGAGAAATGATAGAAAACACCAGCAAGACTGCTGCCTGATGTTTAATTTAGGGCTATCATTTTCTGATTATCATGGACTTTGTGTGTGTGTTGAGATGAGTTTCTGGCATAAAATCCTCTGTTATTGACGTGTCAAGTCTTCTCATTAGGGATGTGACAAAAAACAATATTTGAATACTAAGTCGATGCCAAAATTCTGAAAACGTGACAGTGCTCGTTTTTCTGCAGTACCTTAAGTACCGTCGGGGCTCGAAACTAAAGGCATCCCATCGTCCCTAGGATGATAGAAAATGGGATGCATTAAACTCACTATCAACCTGTCCAGGGGACGCACCCTAGTTTTTCCTTGCTAATGCTACATAATGTTTTGAACAACAAATCTATGTTGAAATCGGCAGAACGAGAGCTGGTTAACGTTAGCTGTTTGCTCCATGCTGGACTGTGCTGCTCACCGGCTGCTAATGTCACCTAGCTCTAAGGAGAGTCTTGTCGTGGTGCACAGCGGCTGTGCGCTGCGGAGCAGCACAGGGTGGAAACCTGCAGCCCTGCAGTGAAAGTTGGACCAGAAAGGCCAGACACGCCGCCACCCACCGGTGAAGATCAAAGTAAGCGCTCTAAACATATCGACCATCATCTTTTCTTGTAAAATGTCCGGTGTAATCGGTAACACCTGTGTTGTCACAAGTTTATTAACCGGTGGAAAAATTTCCTCGCCGTCACATCCCTAGGAGGGAGGTGCCATTGATTTACATTATGGTGTGTTCAGGCTCTGTTCAGTTAAAGTATTGTGTATTGTATTGGGCGATGGTAAATTCTAATGTTTCATGTTGTGTTCAAATCTAATCTTGTAAAATGTTGTTTTTGGTGAGAAACTTGAAAAAATATTAAATATATCACAGAGAGGAATTAGGTATTATTATTATTATTATATCTATTATGTTTAACTTCATTACAAAAATCAGTATGCAAATGGTAATGAAGGAGTAGATGTTGAAGTGCATGGGATTTATTGTTTTGTTTTTATCCAAGGTACTGAATAGGATCGGGAATTGTGGAATTTCACTGGTATTGGTTCAACTACTAAATTTCTGGTGTCGTTACATCCCTACTTCTGACTGAAAACAGCTTCTAGTAAAATAACAAACATACAAAAAGATTCAAATGTACAATGTGTCAAGTGGGGGCGGCAGTAGCTCAGTCCGTAAGGACTTGGGTTAGGACGCGGAGGTCACCGGTTCAAGTCTGGACCAAGACCAACTGGTTGCTGGAGAGGTGCCAGTTTACCTCTTGGGCACTGCCGAGGTGCCCCTGAGCAAGGCACCAAACCCCCAACTGCTCTGGGCGCTTGTCAGGAGCAGCCCCATCACTCTGACATCTCTCCATTGACATGTATATGTACTGTGTGAACAACAGAGTGTAAAACTGAATTTCCCCACTTATGAAGGAATATCTTTCTTTCTTTCTTTAAGTTTTCTGAGGCCGGCAACTTTGAAGCTACGACAGCAACTCCATGTGAACTTTGGCCTTATCCCGCATTCACACCAGACGTCAACACTGCGTAAGCGCGACTGATGCGTTCATCTTTGCAATCCACACCTGCTCCGACCTCCATTATGGCTTCACTGTCCTCGGAGCCAGCTGTCCTGTCAGCAGCAGGGCTGCTGAGGTGCTGACAGGACAGCAGGTGGACTAGCTGTCTTCACCAGGCTGGCCAACAATATTCACCCCTGCCTATTGGAGCTCTACAAACCCAAAGTCAGCCTGTAAAAACAAATGTACTGATCACCATAGATATAGTTAAGACCTTCACAACATTAAGACGGTGGGAGATTTGTGTGATTTGAACCGCCGCCTATGGAGATCACACATCATTAACATCACCGGAGCAAAAAAACAACAAACGTGGGGGTACTTGGCGCGGATGTTACATTTTATTTATCATGACGGTTCAGGAACAAGCTAATTCAAACACCTGCACCTTTTTAATTATGCCACCTGTGCCTCACTAATTCAACCACCTGTGCAGACTATATACTGCATGTGTATCTAAGCCTTTTCTCTCCTGTTTAGCTCAGTTCTCACAATCCTCCTCCCCAACTCTGTACAACTCAGCAGGTCGGCACGGTGGCTCGGTGGCACCGTTGTCCCTCAACAAGGAGGTCCTGGATTCGTACCCTGGGGTGGATGATGAACCACGAAGCTCATCAAAACGTGCCCCCACTTTGGGTCTCGACAGCCACACTACGACACCGCTCGGCCTCGTTCATCCCCATGCAGCTGACCCCCTTTTTCCCTCTCCTTGATCCCACCATACAGAACCCCCGGCAACCTCTAGCCATTCAGATAAAACTACTTTAATACCTTACAAATGATGTGGTCTTTGGTAGTGAAAAAGAAGTTAAAACCCCTTTATAATCCTTTATAAATGCTGCCAATGTGGATTGCATTATAATCTATCTGGTGCTGCATGAATGCAAATCATCAGAAATCCTGCAACTCCAAATTTGGCAATTTAAAATTATATATAATAATACTGAATTAACTTTTTGTTAAAGGGTTGAGAACATGCTCATAATTCTTAGGCTACAGTACATAAACCGGGGTGCTAAACTCATTTTAGTTCATCGGCCATGTGCAGTCCAATTTGATGTCAGGTGGGCCAGACCAGTAAAACCATTGCATAGTAGCTGACAGTATATAAAATACCTCCAAATTTTCCCCTCCTGTTAGTATATTCAAGTATACTCTGAAAACGCCTGCAATTAATGAAAAATCTATTTACAAAAGAAATGATGAACAACCTGAGATGTCTCGCCAATCTCTCGGCTACAACTAAAGACAGACTGTTGTTTCCTCAAACCTTCCAACGATTCATCCATCTTCTCTGTTCTCAGTTTTCCTGGCAAGTCCTTGTGTTTTCCGCCACGATGAGTCCGACAGAGGCGGCGAATGTTATATTCTTTGAGAACTGAAAGGTGCTGTGAACACACCAAGAACACTGGCTTCCCATTTAGCCCTTCGAAGAAATAGGAACTGGTCTATTTTTCTTGGAAAACCCAACACTATTTCCATTTTTTCCCCACTTGCATGAAGAAGAAGAAGAAGAAGAAGATAGTCCTTTATTAGTCCCACGAGGGGAAATTCAATTTTTTCACTCTGTTGTTAACTTATACACGGTACATGCAGACCTGAACACACACATGCACAAACATGCAACAATGGAGAGATGTCAGAGTGATGGGGCTGCTCCTGACAAGCGCCCCGAGCAGTTGGGGGTTTGGTGCCTTGCTCAGGGGCACCTCGGCAGTGCCCAAGAGGTAAACTGGCACCTCTCCAGCTACCAGTTCACACTCAGTTCTTGGTCCATGGTGGGACTTGAACCGGTGACCCTCCGGTTCCCAAGCCAACTCCCTACAGACTGAGCTACTGCCGCCCCAGTAGCTTGACAGTGCCGTGTCATGTAGCCTGTATGGAAGCATGTGGGATCTACTATATAAAAGTACATCCAGCATTGCTACTCTTATTAGGACAATGCAACCCCCTAAATAAGAAAAGCAATGCATTTTATTGAAAAACTGGCATTAACGACTTCTCTGCAATTTTTTACACGCATCCAGTGGGCCAGCTTGGACCCTTTGGCAGGCCGGTTCTGGCCCCTGCACCGTGTGTTTGATGCCCCTGACATAAACCATTTAAAACATCATTGCACTGTTGGAAAACTGCATTGTTACAAAGCTGAAAACAGTTTTTATTAAAGTTGATGGGAGAAAAGATGGGACCCTCGCAGTTGTCAAACCAGTGAGATTGGACTAAATGCTGTGCTGGTGTCTCACTCACAGTTCAGTGGTCTCTTTGGGTAGGCCTTTAGGCAGCGTGGTGAGGCCCTTGTTGCTGCAGCGCACCACCGTGTCCAGACAGGAACACTCTGCTGGACACCTCAGCACCGGAGAACAGCTGTTCTCGTCATTACCTGATGAAAAATGAGAGAAAAGTGGTGGTAAAAAATAAAAACTAAATTTGTCCTAGCTGCAGATGTTACAATAGAAAAGAATAGAATCGCCACTTTATTGTCATTTTAGCAAGTACACAGAGGTGGAACCTGGAACGAACTTTTGTTGCAATTATTCTCGCTGTTTTCGGACCGGTAAAAAGTAATGGTGATAAAATAAGCATAAATATAGAATCTAGAAATTTCTCTCTATATAATATATATACAAATACACACACAATAAAAAAACAAGAAAACTATATATACTGGAGGGCAACAGCTATGTACATTCCTATAAATATAACAGTAAGTGAAAAATTAGTTTGTCCTATGTAAAAAATATTGCACATATTGATAGATATTTCACGTGTAAATTATGAAATGTACATTTTATTGCACATGTTGACAGAATATTGCACATATTGATTGACAGTTCAGAGTCTGTGTTTGCGGCTGTGGGTTATTGAGTGTCCGATGGCCCTGGGAATGAAAGTGTTGCAGAACCTGGCTGTTCTGGTTCTGAAGCTGCAGAACCTCTTCCCAGAGGGCAGTCAGGGTGTGTGGGGTCTCTGATTATGTTGCGGGCTCTGCTGAGGCAGCGCTATGTTGCATAGCACCTTGGGGTGTACGAAAATATTAGTATCGCGTATCGCGATATAATGTTCTGTGATACTGAATCGATTCTCTAAACACTACCAATTTGCAATTAATCTTTTAAAAATTCGACAGCCCAGCTGCTATTCTTTCAGGCGTTGTAGAGGCTCAGTATAAAACCTAAGGAATGTCATGTCATACTAGCTTGTTGCAAAGAATGCTAAATAACGCTTAATAATGCTCCAAAACTTAAGCTAAATTTTGGTGAGGAAAAACTGGCATGGCGATTTTCAAAGTGCTACCTTGATCTCTGACCTCAAGATATGTGAAAATGGGTTCTATGGGTACCTACAAGACTTCCCTTTACAGACATGCCCACTTTATGGTAATCACATGCAGTTTTGTGAATGCAGTATAAATGTGTTATTTTCGCCTATTTCAAAATACTGTATTTCTGATGTCTTCTTTACACTAGTTCTATTTTTTAAAAATCACGGTATGTCACAATACATTGAATCATTACCCCTTTATAATTCTACGTATTGTATCACCAGATTCTTGCCAATGCACAGCCCTAATCGTGCCATGAGTAAAGTGTAAATCTGCTCCTTCTCACCATCTTCACAGGCAAAGTCCTGGACAGCCACATCCTGGATGGGGATCTCCTTCAGGAAATACGGATTCTGACAGCGAGGGTTACCGGTGACGATGCGCTTCCTCCTCAGCCAATCCCCGAGCCACGCCAGGTGACAGTTACAGTTGAAGGGATTGGCCAGAAGGTTGCTGGAGAACAAAGAGAGAGATGAAAGTTGCTGTTTTTTGTGTGTGTGTTTTTGTACATTTGTAATGTGTGTGTCCAGGTGAGTGTGTACTCACAGCGTGGACAGGGAGTGCAGTGTGTCGAAGGCTCCGGGGTTCATGGAGGTGATCTGGTTGTCGTAGAGCGACAGGAGACGCACTGAACTCAGCCCAACGAAGCTGCTGTTACTCACACAGCTGATACGGTTACTCCTCAACATACTGCTCACACACACACACACACACACACACACACACGTGTGTGTGAATTATGCATGCTCACATGTTTTAAATGTTTGTGTGGACATTGTCACTGAGCACATTTGAATAGTGCACACATATTTGATATGATAATGTGATTGCATATGCATTTAAGTAACTGTGTGCGTGTGTGTGTGTGTGTGTGTGTGTACCCACAGTGTGCGGAGGCCAGCGAGTCCCTTCAACATGCGGTGGTGTATGTTCTCCAGTCTGTTGGATGTCAGAATCAACTCATTGACCCCCGAGGCTCCTTCAAATGTTCCCTCCTCTATGTCAGTGATACGGTTATTGCTCAGGTTACTGAAGGAGAATAAAAGGTAAGAATGAAAAGAAAGAAAGCAAGAGAGAAAAAGATGTAGGGAGAGCAAGAGGAGGACAAAGACAGCAAGAGGGAATAGTGGTAGTAGTAGGAGTAGAAGTAGAAGGGGGTAAGGTATATAGAGAGAAATACACATGGTTCACTTTGATTTCTGTGTCAACATGAGTACAATCATAGCTTTTCTCTGTGTGACCTGAGTATGACTTCCTGACAACCACATGTGACTCTTTGTTCCCGTTACGTTTACAACATGTCTGACTCACATCTTCCTCAGCTGAGGCAACTTTTTGAAGATCCCTGTCGCCTCGAGCACAGTGAATTCATTGTTGTTCAGACGCCTAGGAACAGAGAAGAGCAGAGGTGGTCAGAGACAAAGAGAGAGAACAACAGAAGAGACGGAGACAGAGACGGAGGAAGAGATCAAGGCCGAAGCGAGGTTTCCTCCATACCACAGACTTTGTAGAAGAAGAATACAGAGTGACTCACAGTTCGGCGGTGTACTGGGGGATGTGATCTGGTATTTTGGTGAGTTTCTGGTTGGAGCAGTCGACCGTGGTGCCCTCACAACGGCACTTCTCGGGGCAGGCCAAGTCGGCAAAGCAGTCCCCTCCTAGTTTACTGCGGTAATCCTCAGTACCTGATCACAATCACAACCACAACGTCAACGAATACCCCCGTCGTGCAGGAGTCGAACCCCAGTGTTTACTGGCACCGGTTCCAACAAAAACACACAGTGGATGGCCAGACTGAAGGTTGTGATACAATGGAAGGATTTCGACAGTGCAGAGGGGAGGTGCTGCTTTTGTTTGGAGTGGAAACTGTCAAAATTAACCAAATGTGTTGTTTACTGATTACGATCAGCTGCAACATTCCCCATGGGCATTACTTCAAAATGCTGCATGTGTATCACAAGTTCACAAGACACACATACTGTCAAGAGATGTACACTAACACACACACACACGCGCACGCACACGCACACACACACACACACACACACACACACACACACACACATTGTTAGTGTTAGAAACCACAGCACAAACAGGACAGGATCAAAATTTAGATCATAGCAGAAAAATTCACACAACTTTATCATACTGCACATAAACACACACACACACACACACACACACACACACACACACAATTTATACATACACAAATACACACATGCGCGCACACACACAGGGGCTGACAGGAGATTGCTGTCTCTTGCGTCGTGGCCATGCTGTAGGGTTTTGCAGGGCCGTTCCATGGTGCTTGACAGAACCATGTTCCACTATAGGAACCTGGCAGCCACATGGTTAGATCAAGCACAAAGGAACAACCTGCTGACTGACTGCTCCTCCGCTGGAACACAGGGGCGGGAAGGACAGAGGGAGGAGCGGAGTGGGAGAAGGGGTAGAGGAGAGGAGAGGAGAGGAAAGGATGAGAAGGAGAGAAGAGGATGAGGGAGAGAAGCAAGAGTAGAGTAGAGGAGAGGAGAGGAGAGGAGAGAAGGAAAGAAAAGGAGGTTTAGGTGAGACGAGAAGGAAAGTAAGAGAGGAGAGGACGAGATGGAGATGACAGAGAGGAGAGGAAGATAGGGAGAGAAGAAGAGAGGAGAGGAGAGGAGAGGAGAGGATGAAAGAGAAGCAAGAGTAGAGGAGAGGAGAGGAGAGGAGAGAAGGAAAGAAAAGGAGGTTTAGGTGAGAGGAGAAGGAAAGTAAGAGAGGAGAGGAAGATAGGGAGAGAAGAAGAGAGGAGAGGAGAGGAGAGGAGAGGAGAGGATGAAAGAGAAGCAAGAGTAGAGGAGAGGAGAGGAGAGGGGGAGGTTTAAGTGGGAGGAGAAGAAAAGTAGGAGAGGAGAGGACAAGATGGAGATGACAGAGATGAGAGAAGCAAGAGGAAGGAGAGTAGAAGTGAGGAGAAGAGAGGAGAGCATGAGAAGGAGAGGAAAGAGAAGTGAAGAGAGGATGAGAAGGAGAGGAGAAAGAGGAGAGGAGGTAAGGTAGAAATAATAAGAAGAGGAGAACAATAGAAAGACGAGAGATGAGAAGCAGGAGAAAGAGAGAGCCGTCGGGCTTGAAGAAATGTATCACTTGGAATGAAGAGAGAAGAGGAGCAATAATGAAGAGGAGGAGGAGGAGGAGGAGGACAAGATCAGACAGGGTGGTACAGTAAAGAAATAGCAGGGGAAGTAGACTGAAACATCTAAAGACATCTAAACTCACAGACGTAACACAGGAGAGCAGGAACAGAGCAGCAGCTACAGAGGAGTGGGAGGAGAGTTACAGCAGCACTGAAGGCAAGAGACTTCTAGGAACACACACACACACACACACACACACACACACACACACACACACACACACACACACACACACACACACACACACACACAGAAACAGCATGAAGAGTAAAAATACTCAAACCATTGTGTAATAAATGTAAATTGTATGAGTATTGCTGTTGTTTGTAAACAGACAAGAGGAGTCACAGAGGGGGGTCAAAGGTCACTGTGGGTGGTAGAGGTCAAAGGTCAGAGGCCGGCTCAGAGGACGAGAGGTGAGGGATTCGGAGCTGACGCAAGAATCGTGTGTGTTTGTGTGTGTGTTACTTACAGCCGACATGGTGTACTCCTGAGTGTGTGAGAGAGGCAGTAGGAGAAAGAAGAAGGGATTTCACTCGTTTATTTGAACAGGAGGGGCAAAAAAAGGGGTGAAATCTGAGGAAGAAAATGCTGCAATTTCTTCGTGTTCAATTGTCAGGCAGTGATTCATTTAACGGGGTGACGACACGTGAATAGTGAGAATCGTGCCGGCATAACAGGACATTTGGTGGGTGCTTTCATCCAACACACATCTTTTTCTCGAAGCACGACTGGCTCAAACTTGTTTTGAGGGAGGACCACGAGATGAAAAAAAGCACACATAAATGCGCCGTGCTGGTGAACAATAAAATTTAGCTTGCTCCGCACGCTCACAAGTGCAAAACACATTATTTAGTTTTGTGTATTCTTTGACATCAGTCACTTCAGTTCAATCTCCACAAATCTAAAACCAGAAATGGTTGGAGGGATAAAACTGGCATTAAGAGTTTTTGCTCAAACAGAAATACGAGATAGGATCCGAAATAATACAGCGTGAAATAAAGGACATGATGCAAATTAAACTAGAGGCTTTTAGATGTACTGATCCAAGGCGCGATACCAAGGTTGTTCCACGGAATAAAACACATGTTTATTCAACTTTTCAACCGCAAATGTTTTTAAATTATTCAGCTTTGCCTCGTATGTGGTATCTGGGCTTTGAAACCTCTGTCCCCCTGGTGAGTTAATGACTGCAGCGAGCACACACACATTCACACACACTCGCTCTCATCCAACACACACCATGCCTCATCTGTGTGCTGCTGCGATAATGACCGCCTTTAGCCGTGCTACTGATCTCATATGCATGTCTGATTTACATATTTCCCAGCGCCCCTCTGAGCATGGTAACTGCATGACCTTTTGATGTTCTGCAGTGGGCGAAACAGACACAGATGCTCACGGACACACGCTCATACATTAGCTATCATTAGATGTGGTAAGAAGTGAGGAGGACTAGTATTAAATATAGTCTCTGTGATCGCTGCACCAATATACTTTCATTTATACAGAGCCTCACACTGAGTGCCCGACTGACAGCGGCCCGAGCTTGTTAATTCAACTGTTTTCCTCCCTCTATCGTCAAGGTTACGGTTACCAGCGAAAACCCAGTGCAAGGACAAGAGTGTGTTTATCTGGTGCCTGGTTAGACGTGATGCATCACGATGTATGTTAGACCATTAAAAGAAATTGTCTTGGCATTCAAAAGGTGTCAGTCAAGGCAAGTCACTCACACAAGTGTTGGGAGTGTGTGTGAGGGTGCAGCATCTGCAATGATGGACCAGAAAGTGTCTCACACACACACACGCACACACACACATGCTCGATGTACAATACCTGGGATGAAATACTGTTCTCTAGCTAATGGAGAGACAGAGACAGAGAGAGTGAAAGTGAAAAACAGCAAAACAAGAAAAGGCTAGTCTAAAATAAAGCACTCACTCACTGAGTGTGTGTGTGTGTGTGTGTGTGTGTGTGTGTGTGTGTGTGTGTGTGTGTGTGTGGTCAATCGAGAGAGACAGAGAGATGCCAGAAAATGCTGAAAACAGGGAGTTGAGGTTAGTAAAGAGAGGCTGAGGGAAAATCCCAGCAGGAAGACACAGAATGAGAACACAGGACAGTGAATTCATTTGAATATCACATGTAGGAGTCTGCACATGGGAGAAAAACAACACCACTTCATACCTGAGCAGCGGAACTTCTTGCTCTTGATTTGTCCGATGCGTTTGTTGGCGAGCCGTCGGGGGCTGGTGCAGCGGGCGCCACTTGTCTCGATGGGATTGTCCTGCAGGTAGTCTGCCAGCCACTTCAGATGGCAGTCACAGATGAACGGGTTTTGGGCTAAGTGACTGTTAAACAAACATTCACCACACATGGACAGGGAAACATGGAGCACACAAAAACACACAAGTAAGCTGTCAGAACAATGTATAGTTGTGAACATATTCTGTTTCATTAGTGTTGGTATAGACACAAAAAACCTTGTGATTGGATGGCAGGCGTGTGGAGCTGTCATGTCAAATAATTTTGGACTCATTTAGAAGAGTTTTTTAATGACCCGCGGATGCCCAAAGTAGTGTTACTGGGATTAGTAACGTAATGTAATTACAGAATTTTAAATGTAATCTCTGAACGTGCCGCGAGGTGAGGCGAAGTTTGCAAAGTGATTTCTATTAATTTACATCCCTAAAAGGCACTAAACACGAGATTGCGAGATTGGGAGCATTTTTATTGCCTCTAAATGGCTCTCAAAATGGCGACAGTGAGCCGGTTGCTAAAAGTGTCAATACCCCCAAAAGTGCTGACAGAGCTAACAGTGATAAGGGGGTACCGGAGGGTCGGTGTTACGCTTCTGCGACAACGGCATTGGTCGGGACGAGGTTATCTGCTGTAACCGCCATATGAGAGCAATGCAGAGCAGCAGCTGTGAGCTAACCAGCGGGGCATGGTCACATGCATGAACATACACTAAAAGCATGCATGGTCGGCTTGGTGATGTCAACTAAGCGAGGAGAAACTCAGATTACAACACACACAGATTGAGCAACTTCATTCTCTGCCACTTTACATAGAAAATAGTTATATATTATTACATTATTATTATATATAGTTAATATCAAATTCTTGGAAAAGAGATTTTAATCTCAATGAGATGAGTTTTTCACCTGGTTAAATAAAGGATATATATATATATACATATATATGTATATATATATATATATATATATGTATATATATATATATATATATATGTATATATATACACGTATATATATATATATATAAAATATAATATAATAGAATATGTGCTATATTATAGGAGATAGTTTGTGTGTTGTTTTCAACCCAGGGGAGCACACTAACAAGACATTATTATCTATTGACGCTCTTGTAAGTGGTGAAATTGCTATACAGTTCTTACCTCTTCTATGACAGTATACAATTTGAAAGATTTTTGACACCTGATGTATTTAAAAGAAGTAGTTGTTAGAATTCTTACATCTGACAACAAAACTGATTTCAAGATAACTGATGTTTTTTTTTTTTTTTAACAAGTGGGAACAACAAATGGCCCCAAAAGTCCAAGATGCATAACAATATTGTTTTTCTCACAATATTTAAGTGTTTTTTCTTCAAACTGAATTATTTCCTGCTGCGCTATTCTGAAAATAGTGATGTTTGTTTACGTCTGTAGTTGCTGTGATTACTAGCTACTGCTCAAAAGTTTGCACTATGGTCTATGTGTACACTGAGCTGTGTGTGTGAGTGTGTGTCTAGAGCACGTACAGCGTTTGTATGGCTCTTAGCGACGAGAAGGTCCCCTTGGCGATGGTCTGGAGCTTGTTGTCATATAGTGAGAGCAGATTTAGGTTGTGGAGGTCCTGAAAGGCGTCCACGCGCAGACACGCTATCTTATTAGCATTCAGTAACCTGGAAGAAAGAAGCGACAGAACGACGAAAAGAGAGAGAGAGGGAGAGAGGTGGGGGATGAAGGTTTATCCTGTTATCATTCTTCAACGAGTGTTTCAAATGTTACAGGTCATGGCTTTCAATCACGATGTCTCCACTCTGATGGCAATGTTTTAGGTAAGCACTTTTCAGCAGAATATCAATGAGATGTGGATGTGAGCTCTTAGCTGCAGCTCCAACTTTCTGTGTGTGTGTGTGTGTGTGTGTGTGTGTGTGTGTGTGCTACTCACAATAGCTGCAGAGAAAACAGTCCCTCAAACAGTGCTTTGGAAATCTCAGTGATCTTGTTCCCATATAGCACCCTGTGGAACACAAACACTGCATGAATAAGTTATGAATAAGACCACACATATTATCCAGTAATACTATATTAATATTAACACTCTGCTCATACTGTAAAGAGAACCAAACCCACATTCCCGCCTCCTTCTGTTCCTCTTCACCAAACATGAAATTAATATTTTGTTACTTCTCAAAAAAAGTGGAGCTCCAATTAACCGCTGCCAGTGAATGCTGCGTTCATGTCAAATTGTACCAGACCTTAATTGCAAACAGCCTGCGGGGTAAAACTGTGTGAGGAGCGTCTGACAGCTGTAACAGATCCCACACAAGTGTCCAGATCTGTGCTAAATCACCAGTAGTTTCATCTAATTAAAATGCAATATTAACACAAATAAAAATGATTTGGTTTGGTTCACTCTCTAAACATACACACAACAGCTGTCAATCAATTAAAATATTTAATTGTAATTAATCGCAAATAAATCACACTGAATTTGCAAATCAAGTAGATGTACATATTTCTTATTATAAATCAATTAGCTACACAAAATAATGACATATTGTCCAGAAAACTTCACAGGTACTGCAACTAGCATAAAAAATATGCTCAAATCATAACATGGCAAACTGAAGCCCAACAGGCAGCAACAGCTGTCAGTGTGTCAGTGTGCTGACTTGACTATGACTTCCCCCAAACTGCATGTGATTATCACTAAGTGGGCATGTCAGTAAAGAGGAGACTTGTGGGTACCCATGGAACTCATTTTCATTTACTTATCTTGAAGTCAGAGGTCAAGGGACTTCTTTAAAAATTGCCTCCTCCTTCTCTAAAAAGTCCTTCAGCCTGAACCTCACAAGCCAGTATGACATGGTTGGTACCAATCAATTCCTCAGGTTTTCTAGTTTCATATGATGCCAGTATCTTCACTCTGGCTTTAACTGAGCCTGCTACAACCTCAGAAAGAAAGGAAATTAGTGGCATTAAATCTAATTTGCATTTACACATTATTAGCGCAACACTAATCTAGTGTGACTACTAGCCTAATTTTTACAGGTGTTGCGATTCTCTAAATCCACAATTCAATTTGATTTTTCAGTTTAAACTTTGTTAGACTGCAGAGTCTTGATTCATAAAGACCCAACAGATTATTGGTTTCATGCCCTGTGACAACTGTCATTTACATTTTTACATTGTTTAGAAAGAGAGGCAAAATGGTATCAGACATGATATTTGTTTGGAATGCACACATATGCAGTATGGTCAAATTAAAGTAATTTATTTAATATGTAATAACGTAATTCACCAGTCAAATGGGAACAAACAACTAAAAGACGATCCACTGGATGCCAGGAGGGAACTTTATAACACCTAGACATCCTCCTGGATCCACCTTCACACATGTTCACATTATATATATTAATTATTGTCATATGGATTGTCTATGTTGTATTCTTAATATGTTGTTACCCTGCACAACATCTATTGGGCAACTTTTTTTGTTTCATCTATTAGGCATCTATTGTACGTCTGTCCATCCTGGGAGGGGATCCCTCCTCTTGTGTTTCCTGAGGTTTCTTCCAGTTTTGTATAATATTGACTTGACAACTGGAGATAACACGACTGCAGCTGAAATTGCCAAACAGTTCAATAAACGCAGTTCTCTGCAGCCTGTAAACTGTAGTTTTTCTGTAAAAAATTCAGAGACAAGGCAAAATATTGCCACACTGGTGACTTCAGGGAAACGGGAGGCTTTTCCAGTTGTTGTTTCTCCATCATCTCCGACTCCAGCAGCAGCCAGGACGTCTCAAAATGCAGCTGCAGACTACCAGGAAGATACAATGTCATCTTTGAAGTTTTGTTGTGTTTCCTCCGAATGCACACAAGCAGGTGGGGGAAGCTAATCCTACTTTTGACTTTGATAGTCGAAATCGAGCAGCTCATCGGATTTCGATCCATACATCTGTAATCGCTTATCCCGTTTTGGGGTCGTGGGGGGCTGGAGCCGATCCCAACTGGCATTGGGCGAAGGCGGGGTACACGGAGAGACAGACAATCATTCACGCTCACATTCACACCTACGGGCAATTTTAGAGTCATCAATTAACCTGCATGTCTCTTTGGACTGCGGGAGGAAGCCGGAGAACCCGAGGAAAACCCACACTAACATGGGGAGAACGTGTAAACTCCACACAGAAGGCCCCAAAGCCAAAGAGTCAAACCTGCGACCCTCTTCCTGTGAGGCGACAGTGCTAACCACTGCACCACCGTGCAGCCCTTGGCCTTCGATTTAGAATCAAAATCATGACACCTCTACCAATTACGCGTTTAACAATCTTTAAACAAGGCTTTGACCCTGGTTTTACAGTTTTTCCAATTCTGCCGACATTACATGAAGGCAGCATAAAACTAAAGGAGTTGGACAACCAGAGAAAAAAATATTAACACCTGAAGTGATAAGACTTTAATCAAAAATGATACGACTGTTTTCTTTGTTGCCTTCCAAGTTAAATAAAATACTACCCGTAAAAACACCTGGCTGTATGTAAACACTACGGACATAAATTATAACTAGTTATAAACATGTTTCATCTAAATGTCACAATAAAAACACTCCTCCATGAATCTGGCTGCAGAGTGAGTAATGTGCAGTGAGAAATACTTTTCATAAATACACCAGATTACACAAACAGGTCAAGGCTGAGACTGCCACTGCCTTACCCAACAAATACCTTAGATGCACACGCACACACTCGGAGAGCTATCAGTCATCTTTACGCTCCACGCCGAGTTGCTCTGTGTATGTAGGCGGTCTAAAGACATGTGTTTTAGATTGTCTTTTATTTCATTGTGCTGAGTGGCTGTCCCTGAGAGACCTGAGGTTGGGAAACACACGATGCGCTTCATTTATGTCTCACACACGCATTAGCACGTACGGTTTCGCATACACACACACACACACACACACACACACACACAATACGTACAGACATACAGACAGAATCGATGGCTCATTTATATCCTCTCTCACCAAAGCCCGACACACAATGAACACACAGTGCAGTTTAATGTGAAAGCCATGCTGTATGTGGTGTGTCAGCATGAATGTGTGTGTGTCCCATTCTCTCCGTGGTGAATGTGTAATGAGGTGGCAGAAGCCTCCATTCAGCAATTCAGCGTTTATGAATTATTGACTTTGGAGAGACGAGACCTTAATATAACTCCTTCATGAAATAACTCTGCATCCCTCACTCGCTCTCCTGCCCCTCCGTCTTCCTTCCCAAAGCTTCACACGCAAAGCAGATGGTCCGACCTGAGATTCAGGCCGCAGAGGAGGCCGACGGCTCCAACGTGCTTCTCAAAAGTGCCTCTAAAATGTCTTTATTTTACTGCAAATGTGAGGTTACAATTAAAGAGTTATTCTACTTTTCTTATTGCTGAAAATTTGGCCATTAGATTTTGCTATTATGTCGCCATAATAATAAGATATTAGGGCAAGAAATATGAGCAGAGACTTGATAAAAAAAAAACCAGCGTTCATGGCAAGTCAAAATTATTATTAATACTAATCCTTTGGTAACAGTCCCTTGGTTAGTGTTGCTTTCTTTTTTAAATGTAAAAAGGATTTGAGGATGACATTGGAAAAGTGCTCTACAGTTGTAACATCGGCTGGCTTGACTGCACGTTACCGCAATACGATAACGTTCTTGTCCATGACAGAGTTAGCAAGCAGCTTTACCCATGATGCCTAGCTCTGCTTTTCCTGATAATGTGTGAAACTCAAAGTGTTTCCATATTTTAGTCTGTGTACTGTTTACCATGTGGGGTTTAACAAGTAGTCGCATCCACGCGAACCCTCCGCTGTTTTCTACTTTTTCATTTCGGCTCACTGCAGCCACCTTTGTTTTGGTTTTTGAAACAGATATGACGTCACGTTACTCAAACTACAACAATAAAAGCAGCAACTTACTTCTACGGCTACATAGACTCAAATAAAGCAAATATATCAATTCTGGCATTAAAAAATTGATTTAAAAATCGAAAAAAAAAAAAATCATGATACACAGGTGAATCAGTTTTTTTGGAAGTTATATTAGTTAAAAAGTTAGCCATGCTAATGTGTCTAGTTTACGTTAGAGAAGGCTGACACATTGTTTAATCCATTTATCACAATTTTATATCCTTGGTTTTGGAAAGGCGATAAAAAAGACGTCATCCTGTAAACTCTTTAAAGGGATAGTTTGGATGTTTTGGGGTGTGGTTGTATGAGGTACTTATCCATAGTACAGTGGGTGTATTATGTTTCACTTTCAGTTCATTTCCCCATCAGAAAGGTGAAGGAAAAGGCTGTTGGCAAGATTCGGATAGCAATTTTTTTCAGTGGGTCTTTCTTTTGGGTGGCTGTTTTTCTGCCGTCCCCATCCACAACACTGTATTGCTTTGCACCTTCTATCTTCTAAGAACAAACCCACTTCAAAACACCCAAACTATCCCTTTAAATGAAGAGCATAGAGTCCCATGAAGTCAGTTATTACCAAACCATCACAATATACAGACTGACTTCCTGGTTCAACATGACATACCTGCCGTAGTTTGACTGAGCAATGAGGGGACATTTCAGCTGTGTTCACTTTTGCTTTTTCCTCCAAATAGAGTGGTTTAGATAATTTGGCTAATTTGGCTTGTGTAAAACCTGTCTGATAGTCTGTCTGTGTTTCTTCTTGCTTGCTTTGCTGTGGCGATGTTACTGTGTTCCCACACCTCAGAAATGAATTGGTAAGTACAGTGTTAACAGATATAACGGATGGCTAAAACTACAACGATAAACAACAATCTGTAAGGCGGGAAAAACAGTAAGAGCGTTGTGATTCCTCATAAGATTCAAAGGGCCATGTTGTGGTGTTTTGTGTAAACTGCATCTTAAATATGAACATATCACAGAGTACTCACAGAGAGTTGAGGGAGCGCAGACCTTGGAAGGCGTCCGACGCTAACTCTGATATCTGGTTGTTACTCAAGTCTCTGTGAAGAACAGATCCAAAGAACAAGGAAGCAAGAGGCAGAGAGGCAGCGAGGGAGAAAAGTGAAACACGGAGGTCAACGCAAACAGAAACAAGTATTTGTGTATGGCTGACAGGGTGTGCAGTACTCCTCATCTACTCACATCCTGCGCAGCTTCTTATAAGGAGAAAAGGCTCCAGCTGGGATCACCTTGATGGCGTTCTGCTCCAGTCGTCTGGAACCAAACATACACACAGACCATTGAGGAGCGACATTAACATTCGCCTATCGCTGAGCTATCTCTGCTGTATCGCTGCTCATTCCTGCTGGGCTCTGGCTGAGGGGAGCATTTCCAGATAAGACGGCGCTTTGATGACCGCTGCCAGAGTCTGTCGCATTTCTCTGATCTTTTGCCCTCTTTAACATGTGTACAGTCAGACGCACACTGTTGACTATCTGGGCAGCGATCCATTAAGTGCCAGTCTGACTCTGCATTAGTCAGGACCAAACAAACCGAGCCAGGCCGGCAGAGAGAAAGAGAGAGGGAGGAGGCAAACACAAAGGGAAAACAGCCCCAAACAACCCGTTCTCTAAATATTTCACGTGTTCAGTCACCGTGACGAGGCACGCCGTGGAGTATGATTTGCAAACCGACCGTTCGATTGTGAAACATTTTCTTACAATTAGTTTATTTTTCATTTGCTGTTCTCTTCTGTTCAGCTGCACTCCGGCTCTTTCTTCAGTACTAACATGTTTGACTGATCACACGGGAGGATTGTGTTGTATTTTACTGTATTCTGTTGTTATGCCATTTAGGTAAAGTTCAAGTCAAGTGTCAAGTCAGTCAACACTAGTCCAAGTCAAGTCTAAAATGAATAGATGAGTGCAATTCAAGGGTGAAGTCTTGACAGCGCAGTCTCCAAGTCTTCAACCAAGTTCAGGCCAAGTCTACAGCTGCAATGATTAATCAGTTAGCTTTCAACTCGTATTTATCACAAACTATTTTGGTAATTGATTTATCAATTTCAATATTTTTTTGAGAAAAAAAAAAAAATTCTCTGATTCCAGCTTCTTAAATGTGAATGTTTTCTGGTTTCTTTACTCCTCTATGACAGTAAACTGAATATCTTTGAGTTGTGGACACAACAAGACATTTGTCATTGTCTTGGTCTTTTGGGAGACACTGATCAACATTTTTCACCATTTTCTAACATTTTATAGACCAAACAACTAATTGATTAATCGAGAAAATAATCAACAGAAAAATCTGCAGTTAAAATTAGTTAGTTGCAGCCCAAGTCAAGTATCAAGTCAGTTGAGTCAAGTCTCAAAGAATTATCACAATAGCTCTCAAGTCAAGTTTAAAACAACTGAGACAAGTCCAAATCGATTCTCAAAGCCTTGTCAAAAATAATCTCCAGTCAACTGTCAAGTCAATTCCAAGTCATGTTAAAATCAATCAAGACAAGTCAAGTCTCATATCAGTCAAGACAAATCGAAATAAAGTCAAACATCAACCAAGACATGTCCTAGTCAAGACTCAAAGCACGTAAGGTAGCAGGTAAATGGACTTGCATTTACTGTATATAGCACTTTTCTAGTCTTCTGACCACTCAAAGCACTTTACACAACGTGCTCCACACGTCTGCCCCATGTCTAAAATTAGTTCTCAAATCAAATGAGACAGGTCCAAGTCAAGTCTTAAAGTCAACTGAGACAAGTCCAAGTCCAAGATAAGTCTTCATGAACAAGGCGTTTACCACCAGAATGACATAATTTGAACATTTTCCATTCAAGGCTTTGTTAAACAGTTTTTTTACACAGCTGAAAGAAATTTCTTACAATGGTTAGAAATAGTAGTAATATAACAAAGTAATTTAATATTCAAGACCTGTGGCTATGAAGACCTGCCTAATGCTGTTGGTTATTTTTCCTCCCAAAATCTTACCAGAAGTTGAGACTTGAATGTTTTTATTTTCAAGTCACGTCTCATGTATGTCAAATGTCGGAGCAGTCCCGTCCGAGTTACGTCTAGAGTTCTCATTTTTGAGACTTGCGTTGAGTCTCAAGTCTACAGCTTTGCTTGTTACTTTGTCACTTTAAATCTGCTGACTAGATGTTCTTGATGCCCCCCTTCAGATAGATATGATTAGTCTTGTCCTTCACATTAATCTTTCGATTCTGCCTCCCTCATCCCTTTATTATTTTCTTAAGCAGGGAAGAGCTGCATGACCAGGCTTTCTCATTTCACAGACGTGTGGTTTTATTCCACTGCACAAAGAGAAAGAGAAGTAGTGAAACAGAGAGGTGGAAAGAAGCAAAGAAGGAAAACGGAGAGAGAAAGAGCAACAGAAATATCACTGCACCGAGAATGGAGCGCAGGAGTTTGTATGCAAGAGCACACGTAGAGTAAAGTAAGTGTGTGTGTGTACTTATATGTGTGTGTCTTACATCTCAGTGATGGTTTCAGGCAGGTTGGTGGGTATTTCTGTCAGTCCCTTCCCTCTGCAGTCCACGATGTTGTTGCTGCAGGTGCAGGACTCTGGGCACTGTAACACACTGCAGGAGGAAGATGATGACGACTGGTGACCTACACAGAAACAGAGGGCCAATATTATCAATAGGTAATAGCTATGCTTGGTGTTAAGCCCAAAGGCAAACAATGTGGAAGCTGACAGGAAACAAAGTGAGAGACATTGTCCCTAAATGTGACAGTGACCTTGTCTGTCTACAGTATTATTTTTAAATCTTGTGCTCGGATCAGTGTATATTTCAGTAAGTGCACTGCGTGGGGTTAAATCCAAGCCATGCAATGGAAGATGAGTACTTGCCTTCATCCTCATCTTGAAAAGCATGAGCAAAAGACAGTAAGAGAAAGCACAACGAGACAAAGATGGGTTTGCTACTGTAAAAAACAGCAGGCAGACGTAAGTCACAAAATAGACAACAAAGCGAACAGTCGACTTGACCTACCTGTGCAGGCGAACTCCTTCTTCTGCACCTCAGCCACGTTGTGCCCCCTCAAGTGCGGCGGGGCCATGCATTGCGTGTAAAGACCCAGACGGGGGCGTTGTCGCAGCCACTCTGACAGCCAGGCCACGTGGCAGTCACACTGCAGGTTGTTGGAGTGCAGACGACTGGAGGTGGGAGGGAGGAGAGGAGGGGATGTGGAGATTACAAGAAAGGGGGGAGGGGGGCAGACAAGCGGGAGGGAGAGGAGAAATAATAGATGTGAGGATGGGGGAGATAGGAGCAGGGAGGGTGGAGGTGCAAGTACAGATCGATCAATCAATTGTACAAACAGGCACGGATGAGAGGAATCCTTCCCATCGGGCGGTAATGTGCACCAAATATTCGGCTGTGCCACTTACAAGGTCCTGAGCTTCGGCATGTGGTTGAAACTGGCCACAGACAGCCGGCTGATGTTGTTGTTGTTGAGGGTGCTGAGGAAAGGAAAAAGAGCAGAAAACACAACGCCGTACAGATTCATTGGACTCTTCTGCAGTCACGGACACAGAGAAGTGGCTTAGTCAGCACAGCAGGGTGTGGAGGTTGGACTCCGCTGAGGGAAATCGGTGTCATTTTTAACTCTGACAGCATCCTGACATCAAAACTGTTTTTGCAATTAAGGCTTGATAACTGCGAGATTTGTCAAGTCCACTTGCTAACTAGCTCTCTTATCACCTGTCTCATTTGATTAGAACCATCTTAGCCTTCTGAGTGTCCCTTGATTTTTTTCAGGTAATAAAAACATAATGTAATCTTGAATTTTTAGACAGCAGGATGCACAGCGACTATTTGACAGCTTGGCAGAAATGACATTGAAAACAGGCATAACAGTGTCTCTCTAGTAAGCTAACGAAATGAGCATTTCAGCAAAAACACTTGACTAACTTATGAAACAATAATATAAAAAAACTATGAAATAAGTTGGACAGAAGAAAAAAAGTCAACTTAAAGTGTCATTGAACAAAACTAGGCTCATAACTCAGATTATAGTAACTAAGTATATTTACTCAAGTACTTTATTCAAATACAATTTTGAGGTACTCCATTTTATGCTACTTACACATCTACGCACTTCTACATCTCAGAGGTAAAAGCTTTACTTTTTACACCACTATTGTTCATTTAAAATTGTATTTACTTTACAAATTTATATTATTGATATAAAATATAAGTAAACTAAGTTATAATGTATTATTATAGATGAAGCCACCCAGCAGTTTATAGAGTTAATAAAATGAACTCAAGTTGTATCAGCTACAACATTAAGGTGACGAACACACAAATACATCAATAATTATAATTCAATAATACAATAAAATAAAAAAATACTTAAGTAAGATTGTCAGTACAGGACTTGTAACAGAGTATTTTTACACTGTAGTACTGATACCTTTACAGGGGTAGAATATCTGAATACCCCTGTCAGTTCAGCAGTCACATTACTCTTTGTGCATCTACTTATATAAACTGCAAAATATCCGTAATTTTGACTCTGAAATAAATTTAGCTTTGACAATTGAAAGAGTTTTTGAGACAAGATACCTAGGGGTTGTGATTGATCATAAACTAACATGGAAACCGTATATTGACAATATTAAAGGTACAATTTCAAAGTTAGTAGCATTCCTATATAGATCTGAGGATATATTAAGTTATAAGGCCTCGCATGTAATTTATTGCTCACTTATACTGCCTTAAATTTCTTACTGTGTGGAACTGTGGGGGTCGACTTTTAAAACGACTATAAATTCAATGGGTTTACTACAAAAATGAGCCATACGTATTATCAATAAGGCTGGTTACTGTGATCACTCTAATCCACTGTTTATTAGTTCCCATGTGATGAAATTTAAGGGTTTGATATATGATAAAATAATGTACATGTTCAGAGCCAAATCAAAGTCACTCCCAGATAGTGTGCAAAAGTTTTTTTTCACTACAGGAGAGCAAATATGATCTGAGCGGTATTTGTAAGTTTACTGTATGAGCAGCTAAAACTGGTATTAAAAGGAGATGTACTTCTGTTGTTGGGGTCAAATTTTGGAATAATGCAAATATAAAATGAACAATTGCTTTTGGTTTTTAAAATACTGGCTCGCAAAACAATTTTTGAGGGTTACAGTGTGAATGATTTTTAAATTTTTTGTTTGTTTTTTGTTTACTTTTTATTTTTATTTACTTTATTTTTTATTCTAAGAGTATAGGTTAGGCATATATAAGCATTTTGCTTCTACCTGTGCCTATTTAGCCACTACTTAATAAAAAGATTGTTTACTTTGTAAATACTGATTGTACTGTTCATATTGACGACGGGTCTGGAACAGTGGCTCTAATGATGGATGGTGATACTCCGTGATCAGGCGTCAAGCATCATTCCTGAATATATACTGTATGAAACTGAACATCTAACTGTGCTGTTTCCGGAGCTGCACAGGCAATGCAGTGTTTCAAAAGGTCAACGAGGATATTAGCTGCTCTGTATCCCGCTGATGTTGGTCTTCATCATTCATCAAACCTCTGCTGTTGTTGAATAAACGGGTACTCACAGCACTTCCAGGTCACGCAACGCTCGGAAAGCTCCATCTTCGATACAGCTGATGTGGTTGTAGTCCAACTGACTGCACACACACACACACAAAAGAGAGAAAGAGGAAGTTGTTATAAGATGTAAAGGCATCTAACAGTATATCTTCAAGCCAGACAGCCAACTCATCAACACTCTCTCTCTCTCTCTGTCTCCCTCACTTTCTCTTTTGCTGCTGAGCTCATTGTTCTCTGTGGATGTATTTCCCAACGAATTCATCTCTGTATCCATTCCCCTTTCATGCTCTCTTCTGTCTGACGGCTAATTTGTATGCGCTGCTCTTTACCTCCTTCCCCCTTCTCTCTCTCCCGTTTTCTCAGAATCGCTTTGCTGAAACAATTTAATTAAGACATAAGGACAGTAAATCATGTGCTGTCACCCGCATGCTAATGCATACACACACACACACACACGCGCACACACGCACACACACACACACACCCTGCCCTGTCCTTTTACAATAATTGCACGGCATTTAAAAAAAATTATCTGATGTGAAAAAAAAAAAACAGGATGCAGTGAAATAGTTGAAAAATCCATATTTCTAGAATTACTGCTGGGCAATTACTTTACCTGCAACATGACCAACAATTATCTTCAATCATCAGAACTGTGATTGAGGCAAAACAAAGAGAGAAAACAACAGAAATGCCACTGACATGACCACACACACACACACACACATGCACACGTACGCACGTACGCACACACACACACACACACACACACACACACACACACACACACACACACACACACACACACACACACACACACACACACACAAGCTGCTAACGAGCAGCGGTGCCAGTCAATACAGCAAGCAGGAGGCTCATGACATTTAACACAATGAAATATTGATGCACAGGCACATGGGGGTTGTGCACATTTGCAAACACATTGCAAAGCAAGTGACAGACGCATATACACGCACACACACACCCACACACACATATGCAGAGAAGGTTTTGCCAAAGTGCCACTTACAGGTTCTTGATCTCCACAGCTCCCCTGAAGGCTTTCCTTGGAACCCCTTGGATCTGGTTCTCGCTGAGATCACTGGAGGACAGAAAGAGGAAGATGATACAGAGAAGAAGACAGAAAAGAAGCCAAGCTGTCACAGAGCCACTTGCTTTGCAGCACAAGTACTTGATGTAATCACCAAAATGCAGTGGGGGGAACTTCAGAGCCAGTCAGATCATCTGCAAAATTGAGTTGCTTGCACACAGAGCACTCCTTCACCAAATATAATCAGCTGTCTCTATTCATCTGTCGGTGACACAAAAAGCGCTCCCTCTGATACGTGTCCATGCATCAGGAGCCAAACGCAATTCAATTGTCTGCTTTGAACATCCATCCAACTCAGGTAGAGGAGGCTATAAATGCTTCAACAACCTGTAGGGGGCACTAGTGACCTCCGCTTCCCACAAAGCTTCCTCTTCCTCCTCTCATCTCTCCCACTCATCCCCACCACCACCCCCACACCCCACCTCCTCTGCTTTTAAGGAGTGAGTGATGGATGTGTGTGTGTGTGTGTATACACTGGGGTTTACAGAGATTTAATTTTCAGCCACTTTAACTAAGCCGCAGCTTGGAAAACAACAAAAAAAAAAAGAAGAAAAACACTAAATTTACTGCAGTCTGTGACACACACACACACACACACACACACACACACACGCACACACACACACACACACACACACCTATACATGAGTGTGCTCATACATGTTCCTCTTCATTCACACATGTACATAAATACACTCAAACACATGAACAGGTGTCTTGCATAAACTACTGCATGCAGCCAAGTGAAGTACATGCTATGACTGTGGTTGGTATAGCAACTTGATTTAGTGAAGGACACACACACACACACACACACACACACACACACACACACACACACACACACACACACACACACAGTTAGAGGTGTTTAGCATGCTTGCATACACGCGCAAATTTAAATAAAGTAGAGGGACGAGAATGAATTCAGCTGCCTGGAGGATGCAGATGTGAAATGCAGGTGCAAAGTTATAACATCTGGGCTCTCAGACATCTTAATGGTATCTCAGACTGCTCGACAGTGCGTGTGTGTTGTCCGCCGCCAATTCAGACCTAAGTTCCAGACAGACTATTTGACCTTTCACCACTGACCCTCCAGCTCTTGACCCCAACTGTGGCGCTGTGACCTCCACCATGCTAATCGGCTAACAGCTAATGCCCAGCCACATTCCTCACATTCCTGTGTGTGATCATATAATCAGTACTGCAGGTATCACCGTCTCCTGTGTTTCCACCTACTGCTTCTATACCTGCATCTGAAGTGATCATTTGCTGCCAATAATAAAAGAAAAATGACAAGAGAGTGTCTGAAACACAGACTTTTCAAAGGTTGTATGTTCTTGACGATCATCTTTTGTAACTTTAAAAAGGCCCAGTGTGTAGATTCTGGTGTCTACAGGTGAAGTGAGGAGGATGCAAACAATTGAAGCCTCGCCCGTGTGCCAAGCGTGTTGGAGAGCTACAGTGGCTGACGTGAAAATGCGAATGGTCCTCTCTAGAGCCATTTGGAGTAGAGCTAGTGTGCAGAGTGTGTGTGTAAGTTGTGTCAGTTGTGTGTTTATAGCCAAAGATATTCAGCCTATGCAGTCGTGGAAGATGCTGGATTTCAGCATATGATTAGTATACTCGGGTCGCACTATAATATGCCATCACACATTTGCTGATGGCCTGATCCTATAATTTGTTTTTTATTTCTTAATTATTTTACACAGTGGCACTTGCTCCTTATGTTAGCCTAGTCAACTGTTGACAGTTGACTTATTTTAGCAAATAAATGAAAAGCTACTCAAACTGAAACTGGAAATTGGCCTCCTTGCTGTATCATAAATACTGTTTATTACTGCTGTACCGATCCAAACAGAAAACTGTGACCCCAAACCGTGATATGAACCGAACCGTGAATTTTACGAACCGTCCAACCCCTAGTGCGCACACACAAACACACACATGCAGAGCGGCTGGTCTGAATCAAATAGAGTGTATCATGATACTGCTTTTACAGGACCAGGTGGGGTAGAGAAAGTTTGGAAAACAGCCGTGCTCCTTTAACTGCTGGAGCTCTAAAACCAAATAAACACTGTGAAAGTGCTCCTTCACCCTACGCACACACACAGCAGAGTATGTAACCTGCAGTCTGCATCCACCTCATCTGCCTATCGGATGTGGAAATCAGCACAAACTTGTTAATGTGTCACATGTGAGGAGCTGACAGCTTGACAGTTTGTATATCTCTGTTTCAAGCTGCACACAGACCTCACTGTAAACGACAGCAAACACTCAGCTAATGTTGGTTTAAACACACTTAACATGTTCACTGGGGAGCTTAAAACTCACTTTCACAGTTATAGTAACGCAGCTTTGGTAAACACTATATGATGGTAGGGGTTTAAAGTATGCAAGTGTGTATGTGTGTGTGTGTGTGTGTGTGTGTGTGTGTGTGTGTGTGTGTGTGTGTGTGTGTGTGTGTGTTGGACATTTACATTTATCTTCTGATGCACTGAGATGATTGGAAATTGATTTTTCACATCCCTCTGTCCCTGTGATCTACGACAAGAGAGACAGCGTGCACACACATGCACACACACAGTACATGCATACACATGTGATTGGCAGTTTGGGCTAGTGTGTTGCTCTTAAGGAGGTACAGGAGGCCACTCACAACCCTATTCATCACTCAGACCACCAGAGAGAGAGACAGAGAGAGGGTGGGCAGTACCTTTTCCCCCTACGAGGAAATTGACTTCTTAGGGACTTAGGAGTGGATTTTCTTCCTCAGTTTTGTGCCAAGCCACCTGATTCAATTTCATCTTTAGTTAAATGGTTTCTCTCTTCCCCCTACACCCTTCTTTCCCTTCCCATCCTCTTTTCTCTCTCTTCCTTTTCATTGAAATTGGTCTTGTTTTTGGACTTCCCCAAAGTTTAACCTCTAACCTCTGCCCCCTGTACCTAAACCAGGAGGTTACCTTCATTAAAAGAAGCTCCTGCTGAGCCCGGTGTGTGTCTGTGTGTGTCTGTGTGTGTCTATGTGTGTGTTTTTAAACACACACACACACACACACACACACACACACACACACACACACACACACACACACACACACACACACACACACACACACACACAGCCCCTGTTTGAAGGGGCTGGATGTATTGAATCCACACAGGAACTATATCACACTGCTAAGTTAAGGACTGAAACACACACACACACACACACACACACACACACACACACACACACACACACACACTGTCTTTTGCTGCAAACTGACAGCCGGCAGCACACTGCCGTGATGCAAAGTAAGAAAACAGACTTAAACACACACGCACACACACACACACGGTGCTACACACCAAGGATATACAGTACATGCTCTGCATTAACTGCTCTCAGGTGCAGTGACTGAAAATCTTGCGTCCGTCTTGCATCAGCTACACTTTCACTCTGTTTATCATCATACCGCCACCGTTACGTTACGCGTTAAGATGAATCTGAGAAGTCATGTTCTAGTGTGGGCGGGGGAAACAGAACTTTTGGGGAAACAATGATGTAAGTCTGCTAAGACGCTGTGGCAGTACGGTAACGAAGGAGATGACCGGGTATCACCTGTAACCCACAGCGATCACTTGTTTTTCATCTCTGTATATATATATCTATTTTGAAATCAACTTTTTAATGTCAGAATCAATATTTGTTACATTTGAGTCTATGCAGAGGTAGAAAGAAATTATTGCTGTTATTGCTATAGTCTGAGTAACGTGACGTCATATCTGTATCCATCAACCAAAATAAACCGCAGTGAGCCAAAATGAAAAAGTAGAAAACAGCGAAGGTTCCACATGGATACAACCTGCACCCTCACATGTTAAATCCAGAGTTGTAAACACTACACATACAGTACAGTATGGAAAGACTTTGGGTTTCACTCATAACCAGGAGAAGCAGAGCTAGACATCACGGCTAAAGCTGCACTCTGTCACGGAGAGGAAACATTATCGTATTGCAGTAACATGCGGTCAAGCCAGCTGTCACTCATCTCTGTGGTCAAATCGGCCGACACTATAACTGTAGAGCCATATACTGATATTTATGTTAAATGCATTCAAACAGCCGCGATGGAGCTGACCATGGATGTATAAAGAGAATGGAGTTGAAGGGAGAGCTAGCCATGGACTTGGTGAAGGTAGAGGAAGTATACTCATGCGACTACGTCCAGTTTTCAAAATAAGGTGTTAACAAAGGCAACTGTACATACAAAATACATAAATAAAAAATAAGATTGATGGGATTATGTTCACCATAAGTATAAAACATTACATGTCCCTTATAAATTAAAAAGAAAATACCACTAATTTGTGAGGAAAATGTCTTTATTCTTTGATTTTTGGATTGCTGGAAAATGTTTTGCCTGACAATGACAAATATATTTGACTTCAGCACATCTCTGACCTACATATATACTGAAAATCAAACATTTTTAATGGATTAATTTAGATATTTTCTACATTAAAAATCCCTGGAAGTGTATGATTCAACTTTTTCCCATGGTCCCATAGTGTTAAAAAAACAAAAATCACAATAAATCGTGACATCAAACTGCAATTCTTGTAGAATTGCAAAAAAAAGTAGCGTATCAGGAGATAGGTGTACGGTCCCAGCCCAAATAACGAGACAGCATCTGTGATCAGATCCTAACTTCTTTGTTTGGTTGTCCGATAACACAGAAACACGTAAATGTAACTTTTAAAAACTCATCATAGGAGTGAGCTGAACAAAGGTTTAACCAGCTGAAACTACGCTGGCTGTGATGCACAATTTTGTTGTTTGCTGACCCAAAGACGAAGAAGAAGAGAAGATTTAGAAGTTTTCATATTACTTTGGTGTTTCAGTGAAGACAGAGATCTTTATGAATATGTCCTAATAAAAACAGACTCACATCGTTTTCAGGTTTAGTCCGTCATCTTTTCCTAAATCTACTGACCTTCCTCTTTGTCCGTTTTTCTCACCTCTGGTGGCCCAGGATGTGTGTGTGTGTGTGTGTGTGTGGCGTGAGACAGAGTCAGGTCTCCAGTGTTAAGAGCTTAGTGCTGCTTTTCTAAAGGGTCTTTTCAGAGTGAGAGGGGCTTTTGACGCCCGGCGCGTCTAAGAAGACCTGGGCATGAAAGAGCAGCACTCAATTCTCACACATGCTTCCCTCATCCTTCCCCTCCTCCCCGCTCTCTCTCTCTCACACTGGACACACACACTCTCTCACCTACTGTTATACAGTTTCTGAACCTCTTTTGTATGTGCCACGAGATTCTTCCCAGGTCCAGCTAACTGGGAGTTCCCGTGGATCTATATACGAGTGTGTGTGAGCGTGTGTGTGTGTGTGTGGCAGGGTATGGGCCAGAGCTGGCAGAGCAGTAAACTAATCATCTTGTTCAAATCCCTTTCGGAGACCTTAATCCTATTAAGTGTAAGAATGTGTGAATGGGCAAGGAGGGAGCTGGAGAGAGTCAAAAAAGAAGAGAAAGTGAGGAAGAGATGGACAGAGTGAGAAAATGTGAACGCAGAAGATGAGACGGATACTTTGCGGGAGAAGTTCGCGGCGGGATGGTCATGGAGAAAGCCTGTGTGTGTGGATCCTTCAGCTAATTCAGGGAGCAATGCCATGAAGTGGACCCCCAAAAGATCACACTTCTGTGAGCAATTAGGAAGAGAAAGACTCCCAAAGAAAAGAGAGGAAGATGAGGGGGGAGGATGGAGAGGGAGGAGAGCAGGCTTGCCGAAGACAATGCAGAGGATTACTGAACACACTGGGGCAGGACTGGCACCTGGGAATGTGGAGGAGCACGACGGTGGATCCTGGACTTTAGAAACTGAGTGTGCGCACCATGATAGAAAACGCGTCTTAGTATTTGCTTTTTCAAGTTATTATGCAGAATCACACACACCCTCCACACACACACACACACCTTGTCTTTCAGCCGCTCTCTTCTAAACTAACATTGACTTTGCTCATGAATGACAGATCTGCCGTCCTCCTTCGTCTCATTGTCTGTTTTCTTTATTCCTCATCACGCCTCACACACACACTTTAAATGCCAGGTAAGAGGGTTGCTATGGTTACCAGACCAGGGTGGACACCTTGGGGACATTTTGCCTTGATAGAGAGGATGTCCCCTGTGTGTGTGTGAGTGGCAAGCTGCCAGAAAAGGTGTGTGTGTGTGTGTTGCCTCAGCGATGTTGTAACATCACCGAGTGCTCAGTGTACTCTTGTGGTAACAGCTGTGTTATTTTCTTCTTGCTGCTTTGCTAAGGAGTTTTATTTTGCAACGTTACTCTCTGAATGCAGACGGGAAAGCCAAGATGATTGCTTGGCAGAAATGCTACATTCTGCCTACTGATTTCCTACTTAAATAGCTCCCGCTCTTTCCATTCAGCTACCAGTCGTTTTGTAGTGAGCTCTTAACAAAGCCAGCTAAGCCTCTCGCACCGCCAGCGTCTTGTTGCTGAGGAAACGACACACTCGACAGACATTTCTTATCGCATCTATCTAGAAAGATTAACCGGTAAAATAACAAAGCTGAAAAAATAAAGATCAAGTACTGTGTGTGTGTGTGTGTGTGTGTGTGTGTGTGTGTGTGTGTGTGTGTGTGACATGCATGTGTAAAACCAGACCTCGCTTCCCAGCCCAGGAACAGATTAGTCAGCGGTCCGAGACCATGACATCATCAGAAATGTTTACACGTGTAATTATAGACAAGTGAGGAATACATCTGTTGCACACACACACATCGAGGAGACATGGACAGTGGCTTGCAGTAATACAGTAATTGCATATGAGGAGAGCTGAGAAGCACTTAGTAATGGGGACGTGGTTTCCCTCCAAACATCTGACGATGAGATTTAGATTTACAGCTGCCTCAACAGAAAGGCCTCTCGCACCGTGCACCTGTGCTACTCAGCCTCACATGTTAGGAAACACTGCTCTTCATCTCTTTCTGCATGTGGTTTTACAAGGGAAGCGGGTGAAATTGAATGCCACATTTGTAGGAAACATTTTTATCCCAAGCTGCAGCTGAGCTGAGCGCATTGTTAAGTGATAAAACCCTGATTGTCGTGTAGCTCGGTGTGACACGCACATGAACTAAGTAGCCCACTTGCTTATTGGTCTCCAGGTACATGCAGACCCTCTCAGCGTCACGCTGAAAATGGCCGTATCAGCTGGTTTTGGTGATAACAGAGCATAGCCCCTCATCATGAGAAACAAAACACACACATACACACATTTGTGTGGCCCTCTGCTAGCAGTGATTTTAAACTACTGGAATGTCTAACCTAACAGTTCATAAGACTGTAAAGGTTTGCTAATGCTTTTAATGCTTTTGCTAGTGCTAATGCTAGTGAGCTTAGCTACCAAGTAATGAGGATGACGTAAATTATTATAGATTTACTTGGATCTCCATCTCAAATCCAATCAACACTCAAGCTGCAATTAGTCGGTTAATAGATAAGCTGATTGGTGGAAAATGAATCGGCAAAACCCAAAACAAGGAAATAATTGGCAGATCAACGGATGGTGAAAATAATTGTTGATTGCAGCCCTGATCTACACACGATATGTTTTAGCTGTATTTTTTAGTCGTCTGTCCAGGGCTCAAAAATAAGGACTGTCTGTTTGCCCATGGCAAGTAAAATGCCATGTCGGGCTAGTAAATCTAGCAACAAATTTGCCCGATTGGGCATGTGGTAAAAAAACGGAGGTAGATGGAAGTGAGCCATCTCTCTTCCTTCTCATGTCTATTGAGACTTGCACATGCACTGTACCGATCGGGCACCTGTGAGAGAATGGCGGCAAGTAAAGACAGAGTTCATGAGCTGGCATTTCAATTATCCTGGTAAAAGGACTTTAGCTGGGTGGCGTTAGAGGATGTGGGTGAAACTCAAGATTCATTTACTTAAAGAAAAATTAAACATGACAATTAACGTTGGTCAAGTAAAAAAAAAAAAAACATTCATGACCCTTCTGTCTTGTGTACGTCTCACCGAATAGATACAGCATGTATCACGTGGCTGTGACCCGCAGAAGAAAATCCCTAACATGTATTGGACATAAATATTGAATTTATGTAAATCTGCACTTGACTGTAATTCATTTTGCATACTACGCTTTGAGCGCCCTCTGCTGGTCAATTTGGAGTTTAACTTCTTCTCTTTCCTAGAAGCTCTTTGGCTTGGTTTCAGTCAGACAGAAGACAGTATGACAGGTTTCTAAAGATTCGATCTTCTTCATCCTCTTTTGATATTTTGAGCACCGAGCAGCTTCATGTAATCAAAGATTTCTGATGTCACATCTCTGATCTCTCTCTCCCCTCCATTGATTCCTTCCATACTCCCACTTTCTCCATATTTCCATCTCTCATACACCTCTCGTCTTAAAACCTTCTTACTCCCCATTTCTCTTTTTGTCTTCCTCTTCCTCTCTTCTCTCTCTCTTTCGTCTCCCTCCATCCTCCACCGCCCTCCTTTGCCCTGCTCCCTGTATAATGAGTCTAATCCATCAGCCAGACAGTATTAATCGTATTCCGATAGCAGTGTGTTCACTCGCTGCTCGCTGCTGTCTCCGTCTCTACGAGTCAATAACCCCAGCTCTAACACCTACACACTGCCTATGACAGATAGGCTGTGTGTGTGTGTGTGTGTGTGTGTGTGTGTGTGTGTGTGTGTGTGTGTCTGTGTTTTAAAACCAGCTCAGCACTATGACCAAATTTATTGCAGCCTTTGCCTGGAAGAGTGTCCAAAACACACACAAGATGTAGACACAGACACACACACCACAGCTAAAATGACCACCGCTGGATGCGTTGCCAGACCACTCGGTTACCACAAACTCTTGGTCAGTGACATCATATCCTTTTCCTGTTTGCCTCTTGCATTGCCATACAATAATAAATAGAGTAGATGAATAGAAAGTGACAGCACATGGACGTGTGTCTGGGTCCAGTGTGGCTTTGTGCATCTGCCTCTCTGTGTGTGTTTGTGTGTGCATCCCGTGCCAGGTCAGAAAGTTTTTCACCCACGTCTTTGACCTGATCTGCCATAAACTCCATGACCCAATAAGCCGAAGCAGCCTCCTCCCTTCTTGTCTGCCTCCTTTCCATTAAAAGCCCCAACGTCTTACAAGAAACCCTGTCTCACTGCAGGATAATGTATCAATCTGGCGCCCAACGATCCTTTGTCATTTTCAGATTTAGCTTTTCCATCCATTTTTCTCCCTTGCAATTTGCTTCATCCATCAATCACTGCACTATTCTCCTGATCGCTCAATCATTGCATCACTCTTTTCATCCATCAATCATTCACTCATTTTACTCATCTGTCATCCAGCACCGTCAGGATGACCAGGAGCGGCAGATTAAAAAGTAAAACATTTAAGTTTGGGGAGCGAGCGAACCCATCCTGTATTAGTCAGAGTTGTTCATTAAGAGCTAACAGCCCATCTGCTGTTTCATACAGCTCGATGCGGTAAACAAACAACACAACAATATGAAAATAAACAACTAAACAGCTCATAAACAATTTATTTTGGAAACAGAGGTTCGTTTTTTTCCCCTCTAACAACATTTTCAGCGTGATTGACAGTTGGGCCTCGGAAGAGACGGTTTGTGGTCGGGGAGAGTGTGTTTGTACATCAGGAATGAGGGTTTATGTAGTGTATCAGTGGAAAGAGGCATAAAATGTGTGTGTGTGTGTGTGTGTGTGTGGCAGCAGCAACAGAGGACTGCAGTGGCGATGACTTACTCACCCTGGTGTCATTATTCAGAGTTTACAAACCATGACAAGACAGACAATCTCTCTCTCTCTCTCTCTCTCTCTCTCTCTCTCTCTCTCTCTCTCTCTCTCTCTCTCTCTCTCTCTCTCTCTCTCTCTCTCTCTCTCTCTCTCTCTCCCACACACACACACACACACACACACACACACACACATACACACATACACACACACACACACACAATCTCTCCTTAATTCAGCACTGTGTGCGGTTTTGTCTTTCCGTCACTGTGTTTACCCAGCAGCTCTGGAGTGACATGCTGGCGAGGCTTCCTCATGCATACACAGAGACAGCAGGATGGAGTGACAGACATCAGACCGACAGACAGACATCAGACCGACAGACAGACATCAGACCGACAGACAGACAGACAGACAGACAGACAGACAGACAGACAGACAGACAGACAGCTATATACTAATTTGTAGGGAAACATACATGTCATCATTCAGGATTATGCTCCCCTGCAATACGCTACATTTATGTACAGCACAAGAATTATGAGGTGCTTGGGATGGATGGTGGGCATACAAAGTGCAGGTCTGTGACACAAGAGACTGAAGTCCGCATCCCGAGTCCCACGTGTGGTGAGGTTTAGGCAACAGAGGCTCTTTGGTTAAGGCTCGGGTGGTTTCAGTAAAATTTTAATAAAATACACACGTCATCCTCATGATTTTTCCTCACTCTTGACTTTTTCTGTATGAAACCAACATCTTTCCCCAACCTTAACCAAGTACTTTCAGTGCCGGAACAGAGCCGTAAACATGTTTACAAGAGGATGTTATGGGAAAACAAATGAAACATGTTGTCATCTAACATTTTACTGATACGGTCAACATTTTGTGACTTGGCAGATCCGTGAAAGGCAGGGTCGGAGATCTTGAGAAACAAGCAAGAGTACACTAGATCTTTAAAAATGATCCAGCCGAAAATCCCAGCCCAGTGTTGGTCTTTCCCGATGAAAGTAGCGAGCAGCACTAGCTCCAAAAGTCCCTGAATCTAGAGAGAATGACGCCAAGTCGGCAACACTGACAGCCCGTCGCTTTAGGTCTCCCTCCAAAGACACTCCCCCAAAATTATCATCACGAACATAAACATATCATTATCAATGTAAACAACGAATACAGCTATTGTCAAGCTAGCAGCTTGTGGAAGATGTGGTGACGTGCAATGAGTGCATGGCAGACAGCATGCTGGTAGACGAGCAGGTAGCCCGTTCAGTCTTCATTTCATTTGGGCCAAATGAAATGATTGGACGGGTTTATTACAGTCCTGCGACAGCCACAGAGTGTTTTTCTTATTTTGGTCAGTTTCTTTGGTTTGATTTGTTGAGATGTTATGAGAATTTCAACTAATATTAACAAAATATGTTTCTAAAATCTTTACCAACCCTGCCTTTAAATAACGTCTCCTCATTATTTTGACAATATGGGCAGTTTGAAAGGGCTGCACGGTGCAGTGGTTAGCACTCTCACCTCACAGCAAGAGGGTCGCAGGTTCGAATCCAGCTTGGGACTCTTCTGTGTGGAGTTTGCATGTTCTCCCCGTGTAAGTGTGGGTTTTCTCCGGGTACTCCGGCTTTCTCCCACAGTCCAAAGACATGCAGTTTAGGTTAACTGATGACTCTAAATTGCCCGTAGGTGTGAATGTGTGTGAATGGTTGTCTGTATCTATGTTGTCTGTCTCTATGTGCCCTGTGATGGACTGGCGACCTGTCCAGGGTGAACCCCGCCTTCGCCCAATGCCAGCTGTGATCGGCTCCAGTCCCCCCGCGACCCCTAACGGGATAAGCGGGTTGACGATGGATGGATGGATGGATGGATGGATGGATGGATGGATGGGCAGTTTGAAAAGTTTTGCAACTGCCATTGTAAATCAGCATATAAACATCATCTCTGGGGGACAGCATTGGTGAATACGACTGGTGGTTATTTTTACGATGGATTACTTTGCGGATCTTGATTAATTCGATTAATCAAATGCCAGATAACAATTAAAAAATGTCCATCACAAATTTGTAGAGCCCAAACTACTGATATATTTAACTGCATGTCTAAAAATGACACCCCTTTTACGATCATGTAAGACAAAGAAAACAAGCGTTCCTTCCTCCCGCCGGGATCACATCCAGCCCCCGCAGCTACAAACCAGTTGTTGGCATTTTTTGTTGTTGACACATCTTCGGGTTTTGCTGATGGAGGCATGTAATAGCTTTTCTTTCATTTTGTCTACTCAAAAGGCGTTTTCAACTCTGTCAAACGTACAGAGTTATATTCAACACTTACTGGTGTTTCCCTCCAGTTTCTTTCTTCATGTGCTGATCGAAAATGCAAATAAAAACAGCCGGACGGAGACGTTTATAGACAGAGTGAGGAAGAGCGAAGTGGTTATCACTGGTTCAGTAGGTGCAGAGACAGATTATATTTCTCCCTTCAGGCACTACTACAGTGTGTGATGGTGTGTGTGTGTGTGTGTTAGAGACAGAAAGTGTTTCCTCCCCTGAGGCCTCTCACTTGAACTCAGTGTGAGAATGAACCTCTTGTCAATCGTCTACTCAGGGCTGTTTAGGGAAATGAGGGATTCATCAGTCAGCCGCTCAGCTCTTGGAGGGCGATGAGGCTGCAACAGTTTACAGTATCTGACCCAACACCTGCACAATGCTTTTAGACCAGAGAGAAGAGAGAGGGAGAGGGAGCTGGGCGAAGGAGACGAGGACGGAGGGGAGGGGGCCAGAGGGGAGGACAAAAAGATGCAAGAACAACATTTGTGGCCATCAGAAAGAAATCCAAGCACTATTCAGTTAAAAAAAAGAACAAATTGGCAGAAAGGCATAGTTTGCGCTTTTCTTTTATCACTACTCCACCGCCTCCTCCTCTCTCTCTTTTGCTCCAAATCTATTCAAGATGTCGCCAGACCCCCCTCACCTCACCTCCCCCACCCCTCTGTTTGCCAGCTCCTGGCAATCTCAGCCTAGCTGAAATATTCCTCTTCAAATAGTTTCTCTCCGTCAATGTTGTCTTTCTTTCTTTCACCACCGTAGAGGCTCGGGTCACACACACTTGTCACTCTGGACCAGCTGTCCTGCACCATCTGTCCACTGTCCGCTCTGCACACACACACACACACACACACACACACACACACACACACACACACACACACACTGCAACGCTGGCGCTAAAACGTGGCAGTTACTGGCAAAGACGCTGCGCCCGAGAACAATTTATGTTTATTGGGCTGTGTCAAAATAAATACAATATCTGACAATGATAGCAGAAAGACAAAGAGGGTGAGAGACTAAGAGAGGGGAGGGAGAAAAAAAAAAAGAAGTGAGCAAATTCCTCCAAACAAAAGCTGAGATCCATTTCCACATGGCCAACAGTGAATATGAGAAGTCATGCATAATGTGGACTACTTGTGTGCTTTCTTGATTGGTTGTTGGGGCTTTTTGTGTATTTGCGCTGCATTTTACCTAAACGCCATATGTGTTGAAGCAAGCGAAATGTGTATGTGTGTGTGTGTGTGTGTGTGTGTGTGTGTGTGTGTGTGTGTGTGTGTGTATGTGTGTGTGCGTGCGTATGTTCTGCATTCCTATGAGCAGCGGGTTGGAAAGACAGACCATGAAAGCAAACAGTGTTGGCCATTAAGTCTCCTGAACACCAGCCAGACAACACACACACACACACACACACACACACACACACACACACACACACACACACACACACACACACACACACACAAAGCAAATGCACGTGTGCACACTTACACATACATATAAACACACATAAAAGTCATCAGTGCTGGTGTTCAGATTTAAAAGAGATTGATTCACAGTGACTATGTGTCGTCAAAGAAATAACAACTTACCTGATGTTCGCTAAGTTCATTTTGACCTCCTGTTTTCAGGTTTTACAAGTTTGTGTTGTACGTTTAACCCTGAACTTTTGATGAAGAGGGTTCTTCGAAGAGAGATCTTCATCATGCGTGATATTAGATCAAAACGTTGCACAATTAAACTTGCTGGAAGCTTTTAAACACAGTGAGCTGATCATCTGTTTGACTCTAACACTGGACTCGTAACTTATTAATTGGTAGAGTTTAATCAAACAGTTCGGCTCCAGATGGCGTCTTTTTTCATCCCTCCTTTCTTGTCTGCTTTGTTTCTACCACGTGACAAAGGCCTGAAGATAAAACATATGTACTATAGCCACGAATACATTTATATTAATCATATTAGTGTGGTTGATATCAGGTGGTACTCAAGCAGTGTAGTTAAAGGGAGACTTCACCCCAAAATGACCATGTGTATATAAATTACTCACCCTGTGTTATTTGGATTTCTTAAGGAAAGCTTTGTTTTTCTCACATGCCACCACGGTGAATGAAGAATCAAAAAACAGAGAGAAGTCTTGATGAACTGCAGTAAATGGGGGCAGCAAAACCATATCAAAACTTCTGTTTACAAACTTTCACCCAACTCGTACAATATAATTTAAGTCGCATTTAGCCTGACGTATGCTCACTACTTCCCAAACGTGTATATTTGCTAAAACAGACTAAAAATGGCAGGCACCTGCACAAGGATCAGACTTTTTATGCGGTAGTGTTTACTGCAATTCATCAGGTCTTTTCTCTGTTTTTTTTTTTTGGTACTTTGTTCACTATAGAGGCATGCAAGAAAAATGAAGTTTTCCTTAAGAAATCAAGGTAACACAGTGAGTAATTAAAATACAAACGGTCATTTTGTGGCTCAAGTATTCCGTTAAGGACAATTTTGAGGTATTTTGTATTATTTTCAACACCACTCCTTGACGTTGTAGAGGGATTTAATGTGCTTTTTACTCCACTACATTTATCTGACATCTGTAATTACTGCCTACTTTACAAATTCAGATTTTACATTCAAAACATAAAATCCATTCGTATAGATTAAATTGCTCTGCAATATATAAAGTAGTTTAAATGGTCAGCTACAACAGTAAATATCTTTCTTACACCTGGACACATCAGTAATAATAATAATTTAGTAACATGGTATATAATATATAAAACACAATGCTGAAATAATGAGTACTTCTTACATACTTTTACTTTGGTGATTGTGTTCTTATATTATGGGTCTGGATGCTTCTTCCATCACCACTGATGTCTCACTTTTGAAAAACTCCTGTCCAACTGCCAAAACAAGCAAATGTTGCTGTAAGCTGCTACCATCGGTCATATCCCAGACCGCCTGCTCAACTGTGAATCAACAATAGATTTTGGATATTTTTTTATGTTTTTTTTGTGATATTGACTGTTCGTTTATAACATCCAAAAGGCAGATGTGGATCAAACATTTTATGATGTGAAATAATATGTAAAATTTCAGTCAGGAGCAATCCTGTATAAATCTGAGGATATATTAAGTTATAAGGCTTTGCATATAATTTACTGCTCACTTATACTTCCCTATATTTCTTACTGTGTGGAATTGTGGGGGTCGACTTTTGAAACGACAAGAAATTAAATCGTTTTACTACAAAAATGAGCCATGCGTATTATTAGTAAGGCTGATTATTGTGATCGCACTAATCCACAGTTTATTAGTTCCCATGCTATGAAATGTAATGATTTGGTTTATTATAAAATAATGTAAATAATGCTCAGAGTCAAATCAAAGTCACTCCCAGATGGTGTGCAGAAGTTTATTTTCACTACGGGAGAGCAAATACAATGTGAGAGATATTTGTAAGTTTACTGTAAAAACAGCTAAAACTGGTATTAAAAAGAGATGTACTTCTGTTGTTGGTGTCAAATTATGGAACAATGCTATATGAATGTGCAATTTTGGTTTCAATGAATGGTTTACAAAGCTATTTTTGAGGGTTATAAGTGCGCAAGGTTTTTTTTGTTAGTTTTTTATTTCTCGAGGGAAGCTAGTCTTTTGGGGCGGCAGTAGCTCAGTCTGTAGGGAGTTGGCTTGGGAACCGGAGGGTCACCGGTTCAAGTCCCGACATGGACCAAAAAACTGAGTGTGAACTGGTAGCTGGAGAGGTGCCAGTTTACCTCTTGGGCACTGCCGAGGTGCCCCTGAGCAAGGCACCATACCCCCAACTGCTCGGGGCGCTTGTCAGGAGCAGCCCCCTCACTCTGACACCTCTCCATTAATGCATGTATGTGTGTTTCAGGTCTGCATGTACCATGTCTGAGTTTAACAGAGTGTAAAATTGAATTTCCCCATTGTGGGACTAATAAAGGTAGATCTTCTTCTTCTTCTTCTTCTTAATTTGATGAAGAATATAGGTTAGGCATATATAAGCATTTTGCTTCTGCCTGTGTCTATTAAGTTGTTGACTTTGTTAATACTGTTTGTACTGTTCATACTTATTGTATTATGTGTTGTGACTGGATAAAAATACTACTACTACCACTAAATGTTGTCTCCTGTAAAACCAGAGACATCATATGTTTATAGTGTTTGATTACATACATCCTGACCAGCCGTGGGCTAATTTGGCCACTTATCCACTGGACAAGTTCAGACATTTCAGCTGCAAACTACAGCTGAGTTCAGACCTGAGTGATGCCACTGTTCCATTTACTAACCACAGTACAACACGAGCTGTTCGGTTAGAAATATGACCCACTGTGACACAATGTGATGAGGCTTGTGTCCCAAATATAGAGAATATGTGCAGGTCAGAGCTTAGTGAGTGACTTCTCAGACAGGCTACATTCCTGTGGAGGCGACGTAGGGGGCGCTATGTGAGCAACAACACCAACACTTCAGACTGCTGCAGCTAAATTAGATTAGCAGGGTGTGTGTGTGGGTGTGTGTGTGTGTGTTTGTGGGTACACCAGGAGTGTCATATTAGTTGGTAATGCATTGAACAGCTGTGACACACATACACACCCCCATGTGTCACACACACACACACACACACACACGCACACACGCACACACGCACACACACACACACACACACACACACAATAAACTGATTAACATTACCGAAATACCAAACTCCGTCCCTGACCTCTAAGAAACTGATCGACAATGTGACTGTTTTTAAATGTGTGTGTGTGTGTGTGTGTGTGTGTGTGTGTGTGTGTGTGTGTTTGCAAGTGTGCACTGCGGCACAGCATTCAATGTGTGTGTGTGTAATGGAAGAAGTGGACTGATGTAATGAGGCTGTAATAAGGCTGAAGCTTAATCCTGGTGAAGACAGACATAGACCTCTCACCCCTGCCCACACACTCACACACAAACACACACACACACACACGCACACACTTTTCTTTTCCCCATACTCGTCAGTCCCTTCCCTTCCTCTTTCCATCCCACTATTTCTCTCTTTCCTCCTATTCTACCTTCCCAACCTGCCTCATCTTCTCCTTCCTAGTTACTCTTTTTCTGAACTTCTCCTTCTTTTCTTTCCTTGTCACCTTCCTGTTTCCTACCTTTTCTTTCCTGATCCCAATTTTCCTTCTTTTCCACCTCGTTCTCACATTTTTCCTATCCACCCTCTTTCCCTTCATCCTTAAGAAGAAGAAGAAGAAGAAGAAGATATTCCTTTATTTGTCCCACAATGGGGAAATTCAATTTTTACACTCTGTTGTTTTTACTTATACACGGTACATGCAGACCCGAGACACACACATGCACAAACAGGACCCATATACATGCATCAAATGGAGAGATGTCAGAGTGAGGGGGCTGCTCCTGACATGCGCCCCGAGCAGTTGGGGGTTTGGTGCCTTGCTCAGGGGCACCTCGGCAGTGCCCAAGAGGTAAACTGGCACCTCTCCAGCTACCAGTTCACACTCAGTTCTTGGTCATGTCTGAACCGGTGACCCTCCGGTTCCCAAGCCAACTCCCTACAGACTGAGCTACTGCCGCCCCAAATCTCTCTCTCAAATCTCTTCATAATCTCTTTCTTGGGGCTGTTACACATCGGGGGCTTTTCTTTCTTGCAATTAAAGCACCAGTGGATAGAATTGGGGCAAAATCTGATTAAAATAAGTTATTTAACAGTCACTATATCCTTATAGTAGTACATGAGACAGGTAATCTGATAAAAAGTCATGCTCCTCTGTGTCCTCTGGTGCTCCTAATTGCATCTGCAAGATTTCACAGACCAGAGGAAAACAACCAATCAGAGCTGATCTGGAGTCTGCCGTCTCTGAGCAGCTGTCAATCAGTCACAAACTCTGATCTAACGGTCAAACTAGGCAGCGCTGATCAAATATTAATCAATATTCTGTTACTGTGATGATTATTTTGCTCCTCAAATGTTTTCAGAAACATCTAGTAGTTGTTGTTTAGCTGTAAAATGAGAAAGTTTGTTGAGATCTGATGAGGGAATACCAAGCACCACCCACCAGCTGGAGCACAGCCAATAGGAACGCTCTCTCTCTGAAATAAAAAGTGTCCCATCATGGGCTAGATTATTAAAAACCTGAAAACAGAGCCATGAGGTGGAGCAGAAGTCTAGTTTTCGCTCAGAACGCTTGAATTACAATATGCTGAAAGGTTATTATGAAATTTTGTCCAGTCATGCCAAAAATATTCTGCCAACTGAAGCTTTAATTTGCAAGTCAATTAATATTTTGTTCGAACCGTTGTTTTTGTCATAAATACTTTCACAGGGAACATGAATGTTATGCGGCGAAAAAGTGACATTTTTTCAGAATAAGGTAGATTTACGTGAGCTTTCGCTCTGCGAATAAAGGCGTCAACCAATCAAATTCTTTGGAACAGGTTGAGTTGCGCCTATATTTATGAATCAACAGCACAGAGGCTCCGTAGTCTGAAGCCGGATGGCAAACTTTTTATTACTACTTTCAACCTTGACAAAGTTCTTCCCTTTCACAATAAAAGCCCTAGACATACAATATTCTCCAGTGATATTTTCTTGTTTATTCGTCATGCCACCAGTGTGTAAAGGCCTTTACTGTACCCGTTTCCTACCTCCTCTCCTCACATTCTTCCCTCCCTCTTTCTTCATCCTTCATCCTACTGTCCTTTTACCTGCTTCTCTTTTGTCTTTGTTTACAACCTCCTTATCTATTCCCCTTCCATCTCACTTCATTCGCCTCTTTTACCATCTCCTCCCCAACTTCCTTTCCTTCCTTTCAGTTCTCTCTCCTACCACTTCTTTTCTTCTAATCCATTCTCTTCCTTTGCTCCCTCCCTTCCTCCTTCCTTCTCTTCTGTCTTTAAGTAAATACCAAAGAGGGCGCACATGCTTCCTTTAAGTCCTGCACATTAAGCAGGGTAATAAAATACCACCACACAGACACATATATACTGTATATATATAAAGACACACACAAACTGTCAGGACTCCCTGTCTGGTCCTGGTTTTTGAGGGAGAGGTTATTTTCTGTCTTAGGTTTTTACTGAAGGAAAGGACTCCCTTCTCTTTCACACTTTTAACAGCCAGAATCTTAGACAATCTACAACCATCATGTCATTTTTGTTTCATTTTAAAAACACATGAACAAGCACGGAAATTTCTCCATTTGCTCCAGTTGAATTCATCACATTCATGTACAGTTCACATTTATCTATCTGGCTTTTTTGCTATCTTGGGCCCGTCTGCAGCTTGTGTCCCTCCAAAATAAGCAAATAAATGAAATTAGAAATGACTAATTCTTTAATTTAATCAGTCTTTTTCCTGTGTCTCTTTCTTTACCATAATGTTTAAATTGGAGAAAACCCCCAAATCACACTAAAGGTTTTGACAGGAGAACAAGTAGGAGTCCATTTATGTTGTCAGTTGCTTAGCGACCGTTTAACCACTTGAACACCATTCATATTGCGTATTTGACTTCCCATGTCGACAAAAAAACCTCATGAGTTCTGTTTAAAAGCAACATAAATTTTTTCCCAGGAAAAAAGACCTCTGTAGCTCAGTAAGTGATGCGTTTAATGTTTCCAGCAGCAGCAACAGCGGTTTTCTTGGAATAAACAGAGGAACCACAGTGGCAAACAGCAGACAAAAAGTGTGTGACCTGCAGAGTTGCACGGTTCACAACTTGGTGAAACTGGGCAACATGCTCAGGCTAGACTTCGTAGAATAGTATTTACAGAATGACCATTTCGACCCATCTGACTGCTTTTAAAAACCGCACAGTCAGAGAAAAAAAATCATGTGGCTGTTTTCAACAACTGCACCGACTGGGAATGCAACGCAAAGACGCCCCCCCCCCCCCCAACTGCCTGTCGACTATAAAAACTCACAAGATCACCACTTGAACACAGCGGAGACCACTTTCAAGAAGAAAAAAAAGGTGCAACCTTAACCACATTGGTTATGTTTTCTGTGCCAGTCTCAGTGGGGCTGGTAGTAGCGGCGGGCTGGAGAGGGTGGCGTTGTGACATTGTGTCTTTTTACCACGGGGGTCTTGGGAGGCCCCCAGCTGAGGCCATAGTGAGGCGCTGGAGCAGGCTGCCTGACTAGAAAGAGAGCACTCTAAATACTGACAGGCAGCACTTGAGACGGACCCGGGAGTGCAGGGGTCCTGCTGAGCCATTGTCACCCACCACACAGGTTAACAAGACACTGCACCAGCCTCTAACCTCCGTCTTTCACGTCTCTCGTCCTCTTTTGTCTGCCTCGCTCTCTCACACAGACAGGCAAACATGCTCCCTCATAACCTTTTATCTATTTGTATTTTCTCTCTCTCTCTCTTGTCACTCTCTCAAATTTCTTGTTTTTTTTTTTTTTTTTTTTTACAGATAAAGGAGAGAAGACAAGGCAGTGAATAAGAAAACAATTTGCTCTTAAAGAAATAAAGGCGGGATTTCTCACCTCCAATAATGACTTTATTCCCCCTACGCAGTCTTTTTTAATTGAATTACGCTGTTCCTTTTTATCCTACCCATTTATATGCCTCCCTCCCTCTTCTTCCTTTCTTTGCATGTCTCTCGCTCTCACTCTCTCCCTCGCGAGTGTATACAACCATTCATAACTCTAGGTTATCATTTCAAAAGGCATTCAATTCGAGGCCCTTACAGAGGAGACGGTTTTAAGAGGCTGCCCCAGGGCAAGCATGCACACACACACACACACACATACACACACACATGCTCATAAATGTGCACACACATGCACAACAGACTGACACAGGAATAACCGCACATGTCAACAAACACATACACATTATCCAGCAATTTTTTTTTCAGATTAAAACACACTGTTTTTCTCAGGTAAATAAACAGATGCCAAGTGGTTTCTAAGAGACACCAGTAATTACACACACACACACACACACACACACACACACACACACACACACACACACACACACACACACACACACACACACACACACACACACACAAGCAGGGGAGGGAAATCCCTGATTGCTGAGTTTATTATTCTGTGTTGACTCCATAGAAATAAGACTAAGTTCCTTTATAACCTCTCCTCTCCTCTTTCTTCTTCTCCCTTCTTCTTCTTCTTCTGTTTCTTCTTCATTTTCTTGTCTGTCTGTCACTCACGCCTGGCTGCCATTCTGTCATCAGTCCCTGTTGCTCTTTCTCTAAAAGCTCTTAGCCGCCCTCAGGGCTCAACTTATAATATTACAGTACACCTCAAATCTCTCTCTCTGCCCTTTCTCTCTCTCTCTCTCTCTCTCTCTCTCTCTCTCTCTCTCTTTCTCTCTCTCTCTCTCTCTCTCTCTCTCTCTCTCACACACACACACACACACACACACTAATACACTAATGGAGGAGAGACGTACAATGGCAGCACTAAGTGAGCAAAAAGCCACTGGACTGAAATGAGGAGCGTCTTTAAAAGCCCTTTGGGTCTCTCTCTCTCTTCCTGTCACACACATAATATAGCATTTGTGGTGGGATTAACGTCTTGGACCTCTGGCCAGATCGATACGCTGTATGATGCATAATGTGTTAAAATGACCTTGAGCATTTTAGGGAGGATTTAAACAACGGGTGCTCGGAAAACGGTTCAAGTTTTACAACAAGCTGAACGCGCAGTCAGATCTGACACACTCGGTTGTCTCTGCTGCTTATTCTGTATTTTTTCATTTAAAATTAATGGATCCCGGGGAGATTGGTATCTGCTTGGCTAGCTAAAGGAATCCTAATATAGCAGAACGTGTCACACTGACTGAATGTTAACGCAAAGTCACACTGAAGACAGAGAAATGTATACATTTAAAAACAGCCTCAATCAAGCCAAAGAGCTAACTGGTTTGTCCGCACTGCAGCATACCGCATACTGTGTATGCATGAGAGGCTGTGCATCTGTATATGTGTGTGTGTGTGTGTGTGTGTGTGTGTGTGTGTGTGTGTATATGTGTATGTGTGTGTGTGTGTGTGTGTGTCGGAGCCGCATAATAGTTAACTGTATCACACCTTAACCATGGGAAATACCCACTGCACATTTCAATTATGGACTTGCGCGTGTTTGTGTGTGTATGTGTATGTGTATGTGTGTGTGTGTGTGTGTGTGTGTGTGTGTGTGTGTGTGTGTGTGTGCATGCATAAGCGTGGCGGGGCGTTCGGAACTGCTCTATTGATGAGAGAATGAAGTCATTTTTCAATGTGGGGTTAAGCGCTGCATTATTGCCGCCTCATTTGGCTCCTGTGGGCCACCATAGCCCTCCCGTCTGGTTTCCATGGCACAGGGAGAGAACAGAGAGGGGAATGTCCCTGCTTACCAGACTGCAAGTTCATCCATCAGCTCACACACACACACACACACACACACACACACACACACACACACACACACACACACACACACACGTATACACATGTATACACACACACACACACACACACACACACACACACACACACACACAGGGGAAGGCAATAAGGGCTTATCCCACTCACAATCAACTTTCCCACAAAGTTGCAACAAATCAAGAGCAGCAGCGCTAAGTCTCCTAAAGCCAGCCAATATCACATTATACGCTAGTTGTGTTTGGGTATACAGAGCTGCACAGAGTGGTCTGCTGCTGTAAAACCAATTCACCTAAAAAGGATAGACTTTCTGCTACCGCTACAGTTCACACAGTCCATAGGGGCTCCGTTGTAAACTAAGGAAATCTGAGTCCATGATGCTACTGAAGGGAAACACTTTAATTTCTCAGTAGTCCTGTGTTTACTGCTGAGTTTCCTGCCTTGCATATAGGTATGTGTGTGTGTGTGTGTGTGTGTTTGCGTGTGTGTGTGTGAATGGTCTAAGATTTGTTCTGCATTGAGCAACATAAGCATGTACCAGTTCACAAACACTGTAGGGATTGTCTGCAGTAATGGGGTGGGATGAGCAGGCTCAATGTGCACATGCACCTTTGTGTGTGTTTGTTGGCTGTTTGAACAAGTGCTGAACGTGAGCCAAGCATGTCAGCGAGCCTCGTCAGTTCACATAATAACTACATTCCTCTGGTGGTATCATACGGAGCTGATAGAGAACAGCTTCACTATGAAGACGGAGAGAAAGATGGATGAACTGTCCTCATTCATGAACGCAAACTTTGCCAATTTTCTTGTGCTTAACAGAGTTCAGTAAAAACATCCTGCAAGCTGAGTCGTCCTTTCACTTCCCCTCTTCCTTTCTCTCTTTTAATCCCCCTGAGGTCGAGTCTCCCTCTCTCACTCTCAGTTTACTGTAAACATCTCCATGTATCACTGTCATATCAGCACATTCATCTCCTATAAAGGGGCCAGCGCCCCTGCAGTGCACCATTCACCCTCATTCTCGGGCTCATGCTGAGCGCAGAGTACATTCACATAAGCACACAGGCATCTATGTATGCATGTATGTGCACATGCCAACCACCCGCACGTAAACCTCTACGACCTATTTATTGTGCCTCAGCTTGTGTGACGTTTTTAGTTTTTTTTTTTTTACAATCCATTTATCATGCAGACACAAAAGAATGTGAGAACATGCACAAAATGCAGCTCGGCATGCACACGTACACTCAAGCTGTTAAACACAGTACATCACAGAGAAGTGTGCTTAATCACCAGAGGCAAATTTAATACATGTCATTCCTCACGCTGGATGACCTTCCTTATTGAGAGGGGATATATCGCATGGCTTTAATTTATGACATTATATTCTAAAAGCCTCTAAACTACTATACATCTCTGCTCGGTGCAACTGTGATCCACTGATTACTTCACCTTAAACTAGCAGCTTTCACAAGAATAAACAGCAAACAGGTCTCGATCATCGCTTTTCTTTCAAGTGAATTCAAATTAAGTAAATTTCATTTGTATAGTCCAAAAATACAAATTTGTCTCAAGTAAATATTATCAAATAATTAGGAAGATTTTTTTATTGGTTATGTTTATTAATTATGTTGTATTTAAAATGAAAATACACCACCTTTAATGCGGATGTCCAGTCAGTGTTGATGGTAAATGTTGTCCATGCCTAAATGTCCTAGATGTTCAAAATGTACCTTAAAGAGAGATTTGTCAAGCATTTAATTATGTATGTAAGTATTTATCAGAATGGGAGTGGCTAAATATGCTGCTTTATGCTAATGTATGTACTATATACAGTATTCATTATTATAAATCAAATACCACACAAAACAATGACAATTATTGTCCTGAAACCCTCATAGGTTCTGCATTTAGCATAAAAATAAATTTGCTGAAATCATAACATGGCAAACTGCAGCCTAACAGACAACAACAGCTGTCAGTGTGTCAGTGTGCTGACTTGACTATGACTTGTCCCAAACTGCATGTGATTATCATAAAGTGGGCATGTCTGTAAAGGGGAGACTTGTTGGTACCCAGAGAACCCATTTACATTCACAAATCTTGAGGTCAGAGGTCAAGGAACCCCTTTGAAAATAGCCAGGACAGTTTTTCCTCACCAGTATCTTCAGTCCAGCTTTAAAACTGAACCTAAAAATTGCAAAAATTAGTGGCATGCGCAATGAACTTAAGTTAATGTGTTATGATCGTGATAACTTTGGCGGGCCTAACCAGGATGGTCATATCCTCGTGCATGCACAACTTCTCTCCGCTGCATTTCTTCGGCCGCATAAATGGGGCTGAATAACCGAGTCAGTCAAAACTCTGTAAAATATATCCTCGTCCATAACGTCCTCTGCACTCATATTTTGGGATGCCATTTTCGCTGTTGGAAACGTAGCTAGTTTGCAATATAAGCTGAGAAAACAAGGACGTTCTGGCTATCCAGAGGTGGAGACTAGAAATCCAAGCTGAAATAGCTTTGCTCGTTCTTCCTTGCATCCAACTATATCACTGTCAAATGTCGGTGCGTGATGCAGGAACAGATTCTGGGCCACTACAGTGGCACGCACTGTACACGCATTTCACTACGTTTACAATTAACACCGACTGGAGATCAACATAAAAGTTGGAGATTTCCCTTTTAGTAAATAGGGGAGAACAAGACTACGGCCCTGGTGGCCTAGGTGTTAAGGCACCGACCAACCCTCCTCTCACTCCCTTTCTATACTGTCAGCTATGTAATAAAAGGTAGAAAATCATTCAAAAAGGGTTTGAAGTGTTGACAGAGAAGACAATTGAGCTACTCCTATTAGGATCATGACCAGAAAACCACTCCACTGTATCATGATTTTTGAATTATTTTTGTTGTTTGAATGCTGATAGTTTCACCTTAAATCTGTTTACAAGTTGTATTTTTTTAACGACTGCTTGTATTTTCCACGTTCTTAAGTCTCTTTTGAAAAACGCCTTTGAAAAAAGATCTGTACAGTAACTAACAAGCCCACAGGCATTTTCACACAGACACTTACAAACTGGTGGAGGGGCCCTGTGGAGCAGAGGTGATCCATTTGGGTCCATCTCTACTTCCCCTGTGTCTATAAAAAGCCTGGCGTCGCATAGTGAGATCTCCCGTCTCCTCTCCCAGACTCTCTGACGAGGTGTCAAGCCTTCTCAGCTCCACCTGACACAGAAGCCACATACCGAACATCCTCATTCCTGTTTGTGTGTGTGTCTGTGGGAGCCCATGTTGCCCCTGTGTTCTCACCTTCCTATTTGTGGTTTCCCTGTTTGTCTGTGATGTTCAGCCCTAATAGAGCAGACACGCAAAGCCACAGCACATGCAGCAGCTCACACCTAGAGATGCAGATGATGTGGGAGACACTCGCTCTGGCCTTCCTCGTCACACTGAGAGGCATTTGGTTCAAGCCTATTGCACTGACAATCAAAATGCTTTCTGCAATGCTATCACCACACAGCAGCGCCCCCGGCAACTGTATTACACCCATTCAAAGGACACATAACTTTATTAACTCGCACTCAGCATGACATGTCTCTAAAAGCAGCAGGCCGTGCAGGCTGTCTGCCATCCCGATAACATAACTTTATTAGCCGCAGTCTATTGACAGCGAGCTCAACGAGTTCATTAAGTCGTTCACGGCTTTCAAAACAACACAACTTTATTACTCGCAGCGTTGCCAGACATAAACACAGCAGTGGTCATTGTGTCTCAGCTGCCAGAGAAGAGGTTCAGGTTACAATACAGGCAGAAAAAGATGAGCAGAAACAGAGAGGTGGATTGGAAATTGAAAATCTTTGAGCTTTGAGTTGTGGAAGAAAAAAGTTGTGGAAGAAAAAAAAAAATCTGAGGACATCATCTTGGGCTTGGGGAACACTGATTAACATTGTTTGCTATTTTTAAGATTTATTTCTTTATTGTTGGTGCCAATTTTCAATTGTCTGTCCTGCTGCACTAAGATGCCAAACAAGGTCCTCTTGAGGAGAATATACACAGTATATGATAAATTACAGATTGTTTGTGCTGTAAATATTATTTTTGAGTTTTGTATTCCTGATAGTTTTAATCAGATTTTCAGATAAACCTTTTTTTTTTTTTTACCTTAAAAGATAGGGTTGGCAGTTTTGTTCAAAGAATTTTTTTTGTTTTATTTGTTAATAGTAAAGACTTCGGCAACCTTAAATCTATGCAGTATTTCAATAGATTCTTTAATACTAATCTTTTGGTCTGTCAGACCTTCATCAGCGCATTGTTTTATTTGTTAAATTCTCTTTACATGTCGACAGCAATCAGTAAAAAATCTACTGTTACAGGACTGCAATAAACTTGGTTTCACATTTTGTCATGTTGTATTTTCATTTTGATATTTATTCTGGACACACAGCATCTATTGCAAGTCTGTCCGTCGTGAAAGGGGGATCCCTCCTATTGCTCTTCCTGAGGTTTCTTCCATGTTTTCCCTTGTTAAAAGGGTTTTTTGGTTAAGTTTTTCCTCATCTGATGTGAGGGTTGTACTGTAAAGGACAGAGGGTGTTGTATCCTGTACAGATTGTAAAGCCCTCTGACGCAAATTTGTGATTTGTGATAATAGGCTATATAAATAAAACTGACTTGACATGATGGGATGGCCTGCCAGCTTGTCTACCTGCAACACTCTGCCCGTGCACACATTGTACATCACCGGCGTCTTCAACGAGCTGCTAACAGCTGTGCATACTAACAATATCCATGTTTGTTGTCCACGTTCATCATGATAATTGTAGGGGAGTGGTTCTGGCAGGCTCTCTAGATTTAGTGCTGCTAGCTACTTTCATTGGCAACGAGCTGTCAATACTGGGCTGTTTTTTTTTGTTTGTTTTCTTGGTTGGATCATTTTTAAAATCAAGTGTACTCTTGCTAGTTTCATTACTGACCCAACCTTTAAAACCACAAGTACATCCAACACAACGAATACCACACAGTTTCTGTTGCATGTCAGTCATTTGTTGCTAGTCTAGGCAACAAATCACATGGGTGCACATGCGCGCACACGCGCACACACGCACACACACACACGTGCACACACACACACACACACACACACACACACACACACACACACACACACACACACACACACACACACACAGTTGGATTCCTTGACTCAGTACCATGTGGCATTTGCTTATTGAATGCTTTCCTCCGGAACACATTCATAATTTATAGAAAGATTGGATCCGTCACCACAACACCCCCCTCCAGACCCCGACCCCGACCCCCCTACCATCTCCTCCCCCGCTGCCCCCCATCCCGGTCAACCTCCCTCCTCCTTCTAATAAACACTTCAGTCTTTGAGACAAACACAATGCAGAAGTGTTTCTTTTTTTTCTAATGCATTTGATTGAATTCAATCAACTCAGAGAAACTAAAATAAACTGACATCACTCCTGTTTTCTCTCTCTCTCTCTCTCTCTCTCTCTCTCCAGGGATTTCAGAGTAAGTGATGTTACTAATTGACCAATCAGGTTGCACTAACAAGGCTGTCAGACTGTGTTAGGATCATCTGCCAATCGCGGCCCGCCGACTTGTCTCCGTGGGCAACTGTTAGCCAATGACCTGCAACAATCTGACTCGGAGCGATCGCAATCAAACCATCAGAAGCTGATATACAAAATACACACAGACCAAAAGATGCACAAACATGAACTCCAGAAGTTACCGAGGGTAGCAGCACAGGCTGTTGTTTACAAAGAGTGATCGTGTGTGTGTGTGTGAGTGTGTATTTGTGTGTGTACCACTACTCAAAAAACCATGTTGCTCAGGAACAAAGACTTTGCTGCCCATTAGTGGCCAAAAGCTTGAGGGCAAGAACACAAACACACACACACACACACACACACACACACACACACACTGAGCTTTGTTCATTTCGACGTCTTTTAAGACCGTCTCTGCCTTGAGCGTGTAGAAAGTCGGAGCAGCCTTTTCATGCTACCATAGTAGTGTACTATGGTTCTTTCCCTCCCTTTCGTCTTCTCCACCTCTTTCTTTCTGCCCTTCTAGCTGCCTCTCATCTTCTTTCACAATCACTTTACTGCCTCTTTTTAAAAGCCACTCCTCTGTTATCTTTCTCCTCCTCTGTTCACCTTGTCCTCTCTCCATCTATCACCAACCACCAAGCTTTTCCTCCATTTTGGGACATTTCTTGAACTTCTCTCCATCTTTCTAACTCGTCTCTCTTCCTCTCTGTTTGGGGTGTAACGATTCATCTACTCCATCGATGTATTGATTTATATTCCTACGATGAAACGACATCGATAGGAACTCGGCAAGTTGTCACAGGGACGTATATTGATCTAAAATCAGTTTGCAAGGTAAATAATCTATTTGAGTTTGTACCTTTTATTTAAGCACAAGAAACATTAAATTGATGTGTTTTTTTATCACTTTTAATTGTAAAGAAATGTTTAACGTTACTCAAGCTCACACTCCTTGTGTATGTCGGCGACATGCAGCAGCAGCGCATCTCAGGAAGACGACAAAACGAAGGATGGCTGATGGCGAGGAAGAGCCAGCGAGTGAGAGAGATTTTCAAGCATTTTGGCTTTTGCAAAAAGGGAGACACCTTGATATATCACTTGCCGTTTGAAGAATATGCTAAGTCCATACAACAGCAACACAACCAATTTTTCAACACACCTACTGAGACACCAATATTATTTGTCTACCGTTTATACTGAAAATGAGAGCAGACGCTGCAGGTTGAGCCACTGTTCATTCAACCTGAAGAGAAGCTGGCTGCATTTTTATCTTTTTGGTGAATATTATTGCTCTACCTTTTGCTTTGAAAATGAAAACAGACGCAGCAGGTTAAACCACTGTTCATAAAACTTGAATAGAAGTTGGTTTATATTATTTTTGTTAAATATTGCACTGCCTGGTATCTTGAGAACTGAAGCAGTGGGTCCTGAAGATGCACTTTTTTATTATTTTCAAACAAAAGGTGCATGTATTTGCCATTAATATTTGCATTTACTTGTTTACATCCAAAATTAATTTATCTCTCATTCATGTACAAGGAGAACTTTGAGCAATCCTGACCTGCACTGTCCACGATCCAGCTATTTATTTCACAGTCACACTGAATTTATGGCAAAAAAGTTACTGTATTCAAATCAAATGTATTTCAAATCATTGAACCGTATCATATCATATTGTATATCATACCGTATATTGTGTTGTACCACATTGTATATCGTATTGCATATTGTATTGTACTGTATCCTATATTGTATCATATCGTATATTGTATCATATCGTATCGTACTGTATATTGTATTGTACCATATTGTATATCGTATCATATATTGTATTGTACCGTATTGTATATTGTGGTGTATCATATTGTATATCATATTGTATATCTTAGTATACCGTATCATATCATATCATATATTGTATTGAATATCGTATCTTATTGTACTGTATTGTATATCGTATTGTATATCGTATCCAATCGTATCATATTGTATCGTATATTGTATCATATATCATGTCGTATATTGTATTGTATATTGTATTGTACCGTATCACTCTAGATGAGCCAAATATTGTATTGTTGTAAAATCATATCGTTATACCCCTACTTTCTGTCCATCCCTGTTTTCCTCTTTCGCCCTGAGGGGAGGGAGCTGTAAAGATGCCATATCTTTTAAGAGACAGCGGGTTGCCTCTTCATGCCCCAGTCGTGGTCAGTGGAGCTGAAGTTATTAACACACGGGCACCGAATCAGCTTCTGTCCCATGACCACAGTGATAATCAAGGACTGACACACTCGCACACATCGGCGCAGGCAGCTTGTTAGTATGTTAATTTTCACTGTGCATATGAATGATCATCTGAGCGCAAACAAACACACACAGCGGCCATCTGCTCCACCGAGGTGTGTGTGCGTGCGCTAATGTGATGTGAGTGTGTGTCCGCATTATCGCTCGCCTTTAAATGTCACCTTTGTCTCGGGAGGAAGGAAATATTGTCTTCACTGTGAGAAAGATATTCCCTCTGAATCGCATATACAGTTTATGTACACGGACACACACACACTTAGACACACACATACCAGCAGTAGGAAAACCAGAGCCCTGGGATCAGCGGAAAAAAAACTGAGAGCATGACGATAGCTGACATTCCAGGGAATGCTGCAATACCTCATAGCGCACACACACACACACACACACACACACACACACACACACTGAAAGAGAAGATGCTTGTGTAATGGAGACAGATAGAAGGGTAATCCCAATTCCATCTTTCCAGAAGGGTAGTGGATTAGAGGAGGATTAGGACAGTATCATGACAAGATTATGACACACATGAAGCTCTGCTGCACTAAGCCCATTACTCCCTTTTCTGTCTCTTGTCAGTGTGTGTGTGTGTGTGTGTGTGTGTGTGTGTGTGTGTGTGTGTGTGTGTGTGTGTGTGTGTGTGTGTGTGTGTGTGTGCAATTGAGTGAATGAATGCATGTCTGCCTCAATACATTCTACAGGATGAAAACGTGTAGTGGCTTTTTCCTTGGGGAGAGTGTATATGCCTGGAAGTGTGTGTGTGTGTTGGGGGGTGTACGCTGGGTTTAAGGGGTTCAGATGTATTTCTGATGCTTCATACTACATATGGGTCACTGCTGCTGTCCCCCTGGGGTGGAGGAGGGGTCGGAAATTGGGGGTTTTCAGGGAGGAGAAAGACAAGCACCATCAGTAGTCTTAAATCCGCATACTGAACGACGTTCACTGAGCTTTTTGAGAGACGTGACGTTGACTTGCACGGGCGAAGCCGGGGGGATGAGCGGCGGTTCAGTCACTCGTGAGTGAATCGCAATCATGATGAGCAAATGGAAGAGTGTTACGGGCAGATCGGCAAACAGCGCCACGGGAGCGCTCTCGACTTGGCTTGCACTTTGCAACTGTGTAGAGTAACAGTGCAGGCGGCGAGGAGAGCTGTTAAGTTTATGGGCTATGTGAGAAGGTAGCAACGAGAGGTCTGACAGTGTGTTGTTATTTTTGGTCCGGGGGTTCTTAGGTAACTAAAGGCCAGACAGACAGACAGACAGACAGACAGACAGACAGACAGACAGACAGACAGACAGACAGACCGCCTCACAGAACCAAATTTTAGCTGTTAATCATTTATACTTATGTCAATCTCAAATGCGTATTGTAGGCTACAGTTTAATAGTTTAACTTTTCCAGGCATCCACTCATTTTTGAATAATATGACAAAAAGCTGCTTGTGTTGCATTTTTCATCACATCTAGTCTACATTTATTTGTTTTTTAAATCAAACTTTCATCATAATGGTTTTGGGAATACAGAGTAGTTCTATTCAAATGGTGTCTATATGTCAATATGAGATTTGTAGTAAATGTACTACACATGCGTCGCCTGATTTACTGTAACAATCAGTCCATTAATAGGCTTTAGAGCTGCAACGATTAATCAGTTAATTGATGAGATGTCAAATATTAAATTAATCACCAATTACTTTGATAATCGATTAATCGGTTTGAGTTATTTAGTTTTTTAACTTTCTATTTTCTAAGAAGAACAGATTCTCTGATTCCAGTGAATATTTTCTGGTATCTTTACTCCTCTATGACAGTAAACTGAATATCTTTGAGTTGTGAACAAAACAAAACATTTGAGGACGTCGTCTTGGGCTTTGAGAAACACCGATTGACATTTTATAGACTGAACAACTACTGTAATCGATTAATCACGAAAATGATCAAAAACTTAGATGCAGCCTGAATACAGAGTCTTTTCAAAGCAGTCTGCTATTATAAATGCTGATGTGTGATTTGTAGTAAAGAGACAACACATGCATACCTATCAATTTAAACAATTAGTCAGTTAATAGGCTTTTTTCCACAAAAGACATTTTAGCATGTCACAGTAGGAAAAGCTTAAGGTATAAATACTAAAATTAATGATGGCTGAGTTAATCTGTTTTAGTTTCAGGTGGGACTGGGAAATCTAACAATATAGCTTATCAAAACGATTAAAAAAATGTATATAGTATTATATCTATCATGACATATGCCGGGTCTATAGAGTGTACCAAGATAGGCTTTACCTTGTGGTTTGTAACTTTTTACACGTTTAAATCATTGTGGGTCGGTTTCCCATGCATGCTCATGTGTTGCAAGTTATATCTAGTGAAGCTTGTCTTGTTAGCCAGTGTAAATCTTCTTGCTTCAGCCTCCCGACCGTGGTTAGAAGACACAGTGGAGACTGTAGTTTAGGTCTCCAAGGCCGGAGTTGATACCCTACTCGCTCTGGAGTTAACCCCCATTACTTCACTCAACAGCAGGGAAACAAGACACAGGAAACCTCCATTGATCTTGAAGAGCTGCAGAGTTTATTTCTGCACAAACTGCAACATCCATCGTCCATCGCAACATTCACTTGATATTTACAAAGCTAAAACCAACTTGGTTTCCATGTCTTGTTCCCTGCTGTTGAGTGAAGTGACGGAGCTCCGGAGAGAGTAACGTTATCGTCTCCGGCCAAAACTCTGGTGTCTCCCCTGTTCCTTCTGACCACAGCTGGGAGGCTGAAGTTACAGTTAACACTTGGATGAACATCAAGTCATGGAGGGACCTTCATTTGGTCAGCTAATATTCCTGCCAACAAGGTGAAATATAGAGTGATATTGTGGTTTTAGTTGCCGTGTGCCGCCTCGCTGTTTTCACCAGTTGTTCGTGTCTATGTAGTGCGAGCACTAGTGCGGCCACGGGTGAGGCTGCACTTGTGCTGATTCTTACACTGAGTCGCTTTCATGTTATGAGTAACAATGACAAGTCAAATTTATGAAAATAATCATTTAAATAATTCATCATGTACGGTTACAGCTACAAGCTAATTGTAGATGTCACCTTGGATCTGAGAAATAGTGGTGGCAATTTTTACTACATTTTATGGCTACAATTTCCATTTTTTTTTTTAATGACAGATTAATTAATCAAAAATAATCCTTAGATGCTGCCCTCTTTGCATGCATGAGCTGTGGTGTTCCTATGCATTGAGTTGTTGACAGTGGGACGGCAACTCAGTGAGAGAGAGAGAGTACAAAAGCAACATGAAGAGGGGGATGAAGGATGGCGTTGGCACAGTGAGAGGGGGGCATGTTATGACATCAGATGTCGTTAACCAATTAGACGGGGTGTTGCAGGAGAGTGGTTCCAGCAGCCACTAAAAGCCTCTGTGTCGCTGACCTCAGGAAGAGAGAATTTAATAACAAACAATCTCCCCTTTCTCCTTTTCCTCCCTCATCCTTTCTGTTGCCGACAGCCACTTCAGTAATGGCCGTCTTTGTCCTTCCCGAGCTGTCGGACCCTTATTTACGCTGAGCTGAGCGAACCTGCCCATCTGGAGTTGGAAACCTGAGGCCCTCAGCTACTTAAAACTGTGTGTCAAGACCGCAGATTGTTTGCCGGTTGCTGCTGGGTTTCCACATGACCGGATTAGCAATTAGCTTTAATGAGCGTCGGTCAAAAGGTGAGAGTGCAGAGCGATCTCATTCGGGATTTGAATTGGAAAAAGGTTAAGCAACACTTGAGCTTAACTAAAGCAAAGACCTGGAAAAGTGTTCAAGTACCTGCTTAGAGAAGATCGCTAGTTTACTGGGGGAGATGGGAAGATGATACTGGCTTCTCTGAAGAGAGATTTACAGTACATCTATGTTACAACTCATGACAGAGGAGGAGATCTCTTTCTTTGAAACCCTCTTGCTCATGTAAAAAGACAATCTGTCCCAGAGCTTATACGCATTCTCTGAAACACACACACACAAGTGTAGTTACAGCGCGAGAACAGCTGAGCTGTAGATGGCTCAAAATCCCCTGTGACTGTGGGTTTGGGCCAGAGGGGTGAAATAAACTTACCACCTGCTACTGGTAGTCCACACACACACACACACACACACACACACACACACACACACACACACACACGGTTCCCTAACATCTGCCACTGCAGTCTCTTGTGTTTTGCCAACACCGGAAACTTTCAGACTAATAGTCACAGCTCAAGGCAGTGCTTACAGTTTCCCAGCTTTTAATGGCTGTTCGTCTTACATCATTAATGCATATCAATCACCATAAACACACATGAGGGCGCACACACACACACACGCAGCGGGATTTGTATCATTGAGCTGTGAATAACAGAGCTGAAAGCCTCCGCAGTATTGAGCTGTTAAAGTTCAGAGACAGAGTGATGGCGGTGGGGACAGAAAAGAAAGTGACTGAGAGGAGCTGCAACACTCTGGTATTTACAAAAAAAAAAAAAAAAACACTTTATGAAACAAAACAACAGCCCTGTAGTTAATACAAACTTGGCATAGCTCATAATGTTTGATTTTTGTTGAGCCTATCAGAGGTTTACCTGAATTGTCTTCTTATAGGGGTTGTTGGTAGTGTTGTTCAGCAAATATACTATTATGTCATATATAGAGAATATGGTTCATCTGTTTATTTCCACTACTACCAGGTAGTGAAGTATTTCAGATTGAAGGTTGGGATTTGCACTCTTGGTGCTAGTCATGTTATTTATAGCGACAGCATCGACAGAACAAATGGCGTCATGCTGAAATTGCAGTTACAGATGACAGAAATCCACCAAGTGCAGTGTTTGTTATTAAAGTTTGGTCAGTTTTGTTATTACAGAGTTTTGTCGAGAGCCAGATGTTGGGTAAAATTTGACGGAGGTGGCTGCCACGTAATTCTCTACGCAGGAAAAATGTTGCATATTATGTTTACAATCTCACAAGATAAAGACTATTAGAAAACCCTCATAAGGTAATGCTGGAACCAGGGAAGGTTTAGCATTTTTGTTTGGAAAATTACTGAAACGATTGACCAATTATCAATATGTATTTTCTCTTTATCAACTACAGCACTAGATTATACGACTACTATATATACAGTATATATTATATTATATAACCACGGTCTTAAATGTAGTGTTTGTTTGTTTTTCCTTGCTACTGGCAGGTCACTAAACATTTTTCGAGCCACTACATTTGTTTGTTTGCCACTTTTGAAATGTATGTAGAGCATTGCAGAATTGTAAATAATGTCAGTGGTAGAAGACAGTAGAAATATGGAACATATCACATCGCCTTATTACTATTTTTAATTTAGGAATTGCTTTTTAAAAATAACATTTCTTAAATTAATACGCGGAAAAATTATTTGCCATGGTGACATTTTTGCCTGTGACGGCCAACATTTACCCTGATTTGGCTGGTGGCAGGTGCTGATTTCATTCCCTGTATATAATATTACTTTGCATATTAAGAACATGGCTTTTATCATACGCTCTGCAAATAAAATCAGCCCAAAACTTTGTCTTCCTAAGACAAAATGCACGTTTTTGATAATCATACAACCTCTAAACCTCAACAGAAAAGTAGGATAGTTTACTAACACGTGCAACTCTATTATTAAATCACCAAATACTGTGTAATAAAACATTAAATTGAATTTGTCTTCAGTGGCACCTAAATCACATACCAAATACAGTATTTTCTCATCAGTAAACTATGGTTTCTATCAGTAGCAGACGTTTTTTACTTATTGATAATACGTTTGTAATCCATGTTCCTACCCAACATCAACACACCATCTCTCCTTATACATATGGAACAATTTGCATCATGAATATTGCCCTGTATGGTGTTTCTGACACGGTTTCAGGGTGTACTACTAGTCAATAATGTACTGTATATTGTTGTGTATGATGAAGACACACCAATGGGTGGATTGTTTGAAACACATGCACGCACACAAACACATACACGAGTGGTCATGGAGGACAAACAGCGATCAAACGTCCGGCCCCTCTCGTCTGACTGTCTTTCATCTTTGCATGCTAATTAACCTTGACCTGAAACCTCCCTGCACTTAATTGCTACCATGGAAACGGCTGCCATTTGCAGAACTGTCCCTCACACACACACACACACACACACACACACACACACACACACACACACACACACACGCACACACAACGCAGGGTTCAATTAGACCCATCCATTCTGCCTGACTAGCAACAGTCATCACCATCAGCCCATCAGATATCACCTGCCTCTGTCCGTTTCTGCCTCATCGACTCATAGAGATGAAGAGGAGCTGGAGGCGGAGAGGAGGAGAAACGCATAAAGACAGGAAATAAAAGAGTGTACAAGGCATTAAAGGGAAGGACAGATGAAAACAGCACACAAATAGGTAAGGCTCTGCAGTGTCCAGTACCGCTAACACAATGTTAAAAATACCCCATTACAAGTAAAAGTCCTGCATTCAAACTGAGTAAAAGAATGAAAGTAGCTAAAATAAAAGTACTTGTTCAGTATCAAAATGTCCTGTGACTGTCAATTATTATTATTATCATCATATAACATCATTAAAATGTTAACACTGAATATACTATAGTATGATCATTTCTATAGGTTGACCGAAAGATGCTGAAACATTTTAAAATGTATAATGATATATGACAAAGAAAAGCAGCAGTTTGTGTTCTGATCAGTCGACTAGTAAAACAATCGGCGGTTGTCTTTCTGTCGACTCTTGTGGAACAAAGTCTGCATCATTTCAGCTCGACTTTATACACAGTTGGGTGGTTTCATGCCGTGGTTCCCAACATGGGGGTCACAGGATAACTGGTCGGTTGTGAGATGATTAACGGGGTATAATAATTTGTATTAATTTAACATTTGTATTATTTGGGGCTCAGAATTTCAAAGTGTCCTTGGGCAAGATGCTGAACCCTAAAGTAAGTGTGCATCACACATTGTCTCCTACAAAACTATGTTTCCACACAACAAAACTTCTTATGTGTCGAGGGACACAGATCACAGTTGCACTTTTAAACAGTTTTAAACATAAAGCCTGGCCGGACCAGGCGCGTGAGGAGCACGTGGCAGCTGCGTTACCTGTTGTTTTTTATTTCGGCGTCCATGTTAACAAGTTAGAGCTGCCACACCGCCTGCATGAGAAGCATGTCTCGGCTGTGTATCTTCTAAAGATTCGAGGTCTTGACTATTTTTGATGCGTGCAGCGTGTTTAACAGCAGCAACAGTGAAAGTGACCGTTTGACTTTATACTGACATCATACCAGCAACATAAGTACACTTTTGATATCTATATCTGTAGAAAATGTCATGGACATGAAAAAGTAAAGATTTATTTTTTAAATCAACACTTCCTGCTTTCATTTCAAAATAAAATCCTTCAAGTGTCTTTTCTGTGGACTTCATTTGTTAACACAATTTATTCTGAAATATGTGCAGGACAGTGTTGTACAACACTCAGTGAGTGAATGAGCATAGAAGGGGATTTTAATTGTGGATTATTACTATTATTTACAAATTACCACACGTTTTTTGACCTCTAAAATAAATATAAATGATTAAAATAAGTGAACGTTAACTTTTACTTTAACTGTCTCCGGGGCGAGAGTCTGTGACAAGATATGTTTCCCTCGAAACATAATTCACAATGCAGTTTCACTGTATGGAAACGTAATTTTTAGGAGACGGGGTTGGAGTGTGCGCTTGAATGTTGAATGGGGGGTGAATGCTGGCTTGTGGTGTAAAGCACTTAGAGTGTTCACTATGACTGGCGAAGTGCTAGCCTATACAAATGCAATCCATTTACCAAATGTAGTACATTTTTTGGACTTTTCTCACTGATTATTCCTTTTGTTGTGTAAAATATTGGATATTTTTACCTCTTTGGACCTTGAACTGTTATTGAATTAAAAACAACAGAGACATTTAGAGGTAAAATCACTCTTAACTAGTAACTAGATGCGGTCAAATAAATATAATGGGGGTAAAAAATACAATATTTCCCTCTAAAATGTAGTGGAGTAGAAATATATGGCAGCATAAAATAAAACCATAGAACCACAGCAGGTCTGTAAGATATGCTGAGAATAATGGCAACACAAAAAAGAGAACTGTTTGCTTCGAGAAAGAAAATGAGTTATAAAAAATGAAATGAGAGAGTTTGAGGGTAAGAGGAGTCACAGAAGGAGGAAAGCAGCCCCGTCAAAATGCTATAAAAATCAGCCAAGCCAACCCGATGGCTGCTATCTCCTGAGAGAGCTGATTGAGGGAAATGAAGCAGGAGATGGGGCGCCACCAGAATTTCAGAAATGCAGATTCAGAGTATTTCCCTCTCTCTATCTCATACCGGCTGCAGGATGACAAACCGGGACTGTAACATACACAGACACGCATATAGACTCGGTTCAAATGAGGCTTGTCATGACTACAACGCTGAACTTACGAACCCCCACAAACCTGCATGGGACCAGCATGCTGTACACACACCACACCGGTATTATTACCAGTGGACTTTGTCTGAACATGCAGGTTGTCAGGTGGTGATGTGTTGTGGTTAATAACCCTTTCCTCCCACCTCCTCCTCTCTTTGCCTCCCACTTTCCATCCTCAAGGTGCTTAAGACTAAAGGAATTCAGCTGCTGCTGTTGGGGTTCATGACACACACACACACACACACACACACACACACACACACACACACACACACACACACATGCACACACACACTTTATACAACACAACCTCGTCACCAAGCCTCTAGTTTGCTCAGAGCAAAGTTGACTGCACAGCGCTGGTTCATCTGGGGCCACTTTGGATTGTGTTGATCTAATCTACAACTAGTGTGAAGCTTTTAAGTTGAACAAGTAAAGTTAGATGTCTCTGTGACACAATCACATCAATGTAAAGATGACAACAATGTACAGTCCTGATTGAATTGGGTAGTATCAAGCAAAACTTTACAGAAAGTCTCATTTCAGAGTCTTGTTAACTTATTCTTTAATAAGATAATTTAAATACTAATTTTGGTCATTTACTCTTAATTTATGGAGCTGTCTGTACAAGATATAAACACAGATGCATTCAAGAAGAAGTTATTTTGTTGAATTAGAAAAGATTTTTGAAGAAAAACTAGATTAACGCGATAAGGCGTTTTAATGCCACAAATTTCTTCATAAAGGCAAATTGCCTCTTAAAAACCAACAGCCACCATTCGATGTTTCGGCGTCTGTAGAGGGCTCAGTTTTAAACGGGAAAGTCAAGTCAGCACACTGACAGCTGTTGTTGCCTGTTGGGATGCAGTACCTGTGAGTGTTTTGTGTTGTTAATTGAGTTCCAATATTAAACATGTACATACATTTGCATAAAGCGTGCATACATGTCCACTCCCATGTTGATAAGAGTATTAAATACTTGACAAATCTCCATTTAAAGTACATTTTGAACAGAAAAAAAATATGCAATTTATGTTGGAAAATTTCTGGTAAAGCTGTTTGTGTGAAGAAAAATCGAACATGGATACTTTTGAAAAGTTTGGGTTATGTTGTAGTATAAAATAAAAAAGGGATTTTTGTTTAAAAAAAATCATATTGTCAATTTTCTCATATATTTTCAGTTCTGGGTGAAATGTTTTTAACATTAGTTGGTGGAAAAGCAAATGAACCACCAGATGCACTTGAGATGTTTGGGTTATGTTGTTGAATGTAGAAAAACAATACCTCAAACAAGACTTCACCAGCTCTCATTAAATGTTCAACGTCTCGTTTTATGATTCAGCAGCAGGTGAACAATCAGTTTGACTTAAATATGAATACTTTCTGGTTTCTTTACACCTCTGTGACAGTAAACTGAGTATATCTTTGAGTTGTGGACAAAACAAGATATTTGAGGACGTCCTCTTGGGCTTTAGGAACCATTTTATAGACCAAACAGCTAATTGATTAATCATTAGTTGCCACACTAAATGGAAACACACTTGGGAAACAATGAAAAATACTACAAAAAGGGAATTCAATGCACTTTTCCTCCACAAATCACCAGTTCACATTGTCCAGTACCGTATACCACAGATTCAACAGACGATATCCTCGGCTGCAAAGATGTCTGGGAAACACCAACTGTTACCTTGTGGGTCACTACGACAACTCTGACAGGGATCTTATGTGCACTGCTAAACACACATATACACACACGCACTGACAAAAATCCACCCACCCAAAGCACTGCTTGTAATTATGAGAGCTGTAAAACAGGCTGACATCATAGCCTTGGGTTGCTCATTCCCCTGCTGCCTGTCTTTCAAACTATATTATAGCTTTGTGTGTGTGTGTGTGTGTGTGTGTGTGTGTGTGTGTGTATTCAAAAGTAAACTGTCCAGGTGTTTAGGCTCCACTAACTTTCACTGCTGCCTTCTGTCCATAACAATCTGGATCAGCCCCACCCCTCCACAAATAATAAATTAAACTATATTCTGTCTTACTCACTACAGAAACATCTCTAATCTGCTACACACACACACACACACACACACACACACACACACACACACACACACACACACACACACACACACACACACACACACACACACACACAAAATAACTAAACCACACATAGTCTGGTGGAGATAGCAGCAGACAAACTTAAGAGGATGACAAGGGCAACAAAAAAATGAAATGATGGGAAATTCAAGGCAAAGCAATAAACACAAAGATGGTGTTATTATCATTTTTGCTTCTGTTGTCACTGGGCTGAAATGCGAAAGGCAGTCCGAATTTTGAATGAAGACATAAAAATGCATTGAAAATTCAATAAAGATGGCAAGAAAAGAAACAGCCGCTGCTAAGATGAGACGCAGAAAATGAGACGGATATGGGACGAATGAAAAAAAAAAAAACTCCACCAGTTGATAAAAACAGCTTGAATAATGAAAAACATGATGAGGAAACAAATTGTTTAAATTCCTCTTTCTGAACTCATAAATTTGTCCTCCAATGAGCCGTCAGGACGCAGGCCACCCCGACTTCTGATATCTGACCTTTGACCTAGGAACAGGAAGAAACCTGCTCACACAAACACACATTTTACAGTGTCCTCTGTGTCTCCTCTTGTTCTCCCTCTTCTGTGTTTCTGCATGTCTGCCAGTAGTCCATAATTTAATTTCTGTGAACGATGAGGATCTGTCTTTGTATTACCATCACGCTGAACCTCGTAAAGTTTTGCAACGAGTCCACACACACACAAACAAGGAGAGGAGAGGGCATGAAGCCTCCTAAGCGTGTGAAATATTTAAGAGGGCCATTGGGGGGGGGGGGGGCTGTTTTGTTTTTGTGAGAGTGAAGAGAGAGAGAGAGGAAGAGAGAGAGAGAGAGAGAGAGAGAGAGAGAGAGAGAGAGCGAGCTTCACAAGCGCAAACCACAAAAGCTCTCCTTCGACTCGGCCCATTTAGGCCCATTTAGAGGCAACACACTTGCAAGAGAGCAAGAAAAGAAAGGGGGCGAAGAGAGGAAGCACATGAGTGCCAGTTATTGTTATTACTAGATGGAGAAACAGGGAGATAGACAGACGGAGGAAAAAAAAAAAGGTGTGAGGAGGAAGGAGTGATATGATATGATCAGAGTCCCAACTTGTCTTTGCATAGTTTAGATGATCACTCTTTCAGATAGCATCTGTTTTATCCCGCATTACCCAATCTTCCTGGCATCCTCGGTGTGTGTGTGTGTGTGTGTGTGTGTGTGTGTGTGTGTGTGTGTGTGTGTCTCCTGCCTGACACTTGCTAAGAGGTCAGAGTTCTTGAGAGCAGCCGTCCAATTACTGGGGGCATGGCGTTGCCGTAGAGATGACAGAAAACTGTAATTGGATAATGACACATCAGGGTTGGAACCTGTCATTAGACACTCGCAAGGACGCACACACATACACACTTGGATATGCGCGCACACACACAAACACACACAAACACACACACACAGGTCGGGTACCAACCTGTGATTACAAACCTGCTGATCTATCAGCAGCCTGCAGCTACACCGCTAAAATATCACACTTTCTCTCGTTGTGTCTCACATCTATCTTAGGGACACTAATTAAGCTTCTTTTTTTCAACCATTAACTGACCCTCATTAACCAGTTATTAGCTGTCAACCGACGAGATTAGCGCGTCGCATGCAGCGGTGTGTCAGCTGCGGTGTATGTCCAAAATGGTTCACCCAGAGTTACTGTAGCAGCCACGGTGCTGTGTGTAGTGTGGTGGATGTGCAGCCACTTTCCCAGTAACTCTCCACCACATCATGTACTTTAGTTGCAAAATTATCAGCAGCGTGTCCGGCAAACTTTAACAAGTGTCCGACAGTTTATGAGTGTCTCTGTCCTATGGTTGCAGATTTAGTGTTGCCGGTGGCTTCGTTCCCCCCCATAGTCACACACATGTGGTCTGTCAGTGAACAGTAATGTTAGCGAGTATCCGACAGACCATGTGTGTGTGGCGGTGGTGAGCTTGGGTTTGTTGGTGGCGTTATAGCTGCGAACGTAGCTGTAGCTGTGTGCATCCAGTTTATTTATCAGTGAATAAATGCTACAACTCCTCAGCCAAGCCCCCAGAAATAGCATTGGTCGTTGATCCAAATTTTTGTAGTGGCCAAACGGCGATACTACAATTTCGGGATGCTATTGGGACCAAAAATACTTTTCCGATGGAATTACATTGGGAATCTGTAGCTTCCCAGTATGATCACTTGAATGGCCCTTCTTTAAATCAGGTCCTAAAAGTTTGAAAATGCACTAACAGCCGAATCCAGAGTGATTTCCTACCTCTGTTCATGTGAATAAGACCCAGACCGGGGCTGGACTGATGGCTAGGAGTCGGAGTTAGTAAGCTGTGACGACACGTGACAGTTGTTACCTCGTGATTGAGCAATATTACCGGGCAGATGCTACTGCGTTTGCCCCATGAGCCCAAAGGATGCGGCTTCATGCGTCACCGAGCAGCTTTCGTAGGAATGAACAGGGCCCCGCCTCCAACGCTGTATCCAGCTCTCTTAACATTTCCATGTCCTTCGCTCAAGACCCGAGCCGACTTCCTGTACCAGCGGCTCAGACTCTCCTAAGGTGGGCTGTTAAGGTGGACCAACTTTTTTTTGCTCGGCTTTATATTTAATTTTTAATATTTCGCTTAATTATAAACACTCCTAATCTTCACAAATCCTTCCTCTGACTGACAGTAATGTTGATTTTATGTTTTAATGTGTTTTAAGTTGAAATGGCATCCAGCAAGTTTGTTTTGAAATGATTTTAAAGCAGGAAATTCCCTTAAAGTGACAGCGACCGATGTGTTGTGGGTCTGTTTCTGGCCCAGAGTCCTCACATTATGTAAACATAGTGCGTTTTAATGAGCCTGGGTCGCTGTGGTCAGTTCAAACACACTCAGCTTTTGGTGAAATAATGTGAGAGGCTCTAAACTTGCGAGCAACATCTCCGGGAGGAATCACTGGTCAGCTCCCAGTTTCCTCTTTTGGTTTCTACTGCATCATTACCCTGGATGAGGGTCTTGCATAAGCCTCTCCAAACCAATGTGTGAGGCTCGGGTGGGAGAGAGATGGGTAGGGGAGTGTAGGCAAGAAGGAGTGTGAGAGGGAAAAGACTTAAGAGAAAGGTGCTAGAAAGAGAAAAGGAAGATAATAGGGGAGCGAGGGAGAGAGAGAGACAAGAAGGGGAAGAAAATGGGGGCGCCAAAAAAGACCAAGCGAGCAGGAGAGGCAGGGAGGGAGGGCGGAGAGGTTTTCTTTTGTGGTGGTTGGAGAGTGACAGGGGTGCCAATAAAGTGGCCACCGATGACGGTCCCGCTGGAGAATGCCGGCTATGCCAGTGGAGTGGCACTAATGGAGCCAGAGAGGGGATGCAGTTGCCTGCCCCGGAGGAGGGATATTGTGCAACTGGACAAGGCGGCTTGACACGGAGCCAAGATGGAGGATTAGATGGGAGGGAGGGAGGCACCCAGGGCAGAGAAAGACAGCCATGTTAGGTCTGCTGACTGATTGACATAAACTGAAACCTCTCTGTTTTCCATTCGACTGGCGAGACTGTGTGAGCGCTCAAAGTTTCTGGTTTTTGTTTGAGTTTGTGAAAGAGTAGACACTTGGTAGCCAGAGGGAGTTTTCTCTGTGGATTAGCATTAATAAGCCCTTAAAATACAGTTTTCCACATTTGTTTCCCCTTCAGTAGCTCATCAAGGTTGTTTAAATGGCTTTATTCCACAGACTGACAGTGTAATTTATTCAGTATCAGCATGTTTGTTGAAGCTATATGATATTTACAGTGAGCAACTTTTTAAAACCCAAGACCGATGTAAACATCTTCTAGAGGTCTTGTACATCTTCCCCAAAATTCAGCAGCCTGTTCACATGAAAATATGTATGACTGACACGATAATGAGCAAGGCATTTAGCGTGAAACAAGAATGGCTCATGTCATTTGTACATCCACGTAAATATGCTACGCTCACAGTGAATGCTGTAGAATAAAAAGTGAGAAAGACTGCACAGGACTTTCAACCAGGAGATTGGTGTTTCTTTTATAAGTGACGTTTGTAACGTGTTTTACAAACTTATGTTGTTTCTGTACCTCTTCTGAGTGTCCAACAAACACAAGTCTTTCAACTAGGAGACTGTTTTTTTCTTTTGTGACGTTTGTGACGTGTTATTTTACTGACATTTGTGACATGTTTTTATAGCAACGTTTGTGACATGTTTTTACTGCCGTTTGTGACATTTTTTACAAAGGTTCGTAAGGTTTTTCAGTGACGTTTCTGAAATGTTTTAGTGACATTTGTGACTTTTTAGTGATGCTTGTGACATTTTTTGACTGACATTTGTAAAGTTTTTTAGTGATGTTTGTGACATGTTTTTACTGATGTTTATAACTATTTTTACTGATGTTTATAACTTTATTTTTACTGATGTTTGTAAAGTTTTTTAGTGACATTTGTAACTTATTTAATGATGTTTGTGACCTGTTTTTAGTGACGTTTGACATTTTTTACTGACGTTTGTGACTTGTTTTAGTGACATTTGTGACGTGTTTTACTGATGTTTGTGATGCGTTTTTTTAATGTTTGTGTCAGACATATAGTACTTGGTATATTAGTAAACTTTATACTTCATTTGGAACACTTTGGAAGATTTTCTGCCTAGTTGGAACATTGGTACTGAACACCAACCAGTTTAGCAACACCTGATGACAAACGCAGGTATACTGCTGTCAGTCAAGGCTGATCAATTCACAGCCACACAACTTTGACTGTTAAACACTTAATAAATAATAATAGGATGTATCTAATTTAATGCTACAGAGAAATAAGGTTTCGATGATGGTATGAACAATGTGTGGCTGCACAATGCGAGACTGTAACTTGCTTCCTCACCACACATGAACACACACACACACACACACACACAGACACACACACACAGACACACACAGACACACACACACAGACACAGACACACAGACACACACACACACGGATGCACACAGCAAGCAGGGGTCAATATTGCTGAGTAGCTGTGATTGGGGTGAGTAGAGGAGCGTTGCATGATGAATTGTCCTGATTACGCCATAATCCTTCCCATAATTCACTGGCCAGGCCGACTCATCCATCAATACGAGGCCTGGATCCATACCTGCAGATACCCTGGAGAGGCAAGCCTCCGCAGGGGGAGAAGGAGGTGCGACGGAGAGGGAGAGGAAACGTTTCTCAGCTGCGTCACACCAGCGTTGACATTGTATTATTAAGTTAAGCTCTGAGGCTAAAGCGAATGAGAAGAGGAGAGGAAGCAGACATTAAAAAGAGGTGAGGATGCAGGATGATTTAGCCGCTTTGTTGGGAGGTATTACCGCACATGGTGACCCTTAATCACACACAAGCAAGGCGAGGAAATGCTTTGATGATCCAGAAGACCTCACACACATAAGATTCGCACACACTTCGCTATCGTAACTACCTGCTTCCAGGTAAGCTCTTCCTGGCGTTGGATAGGTATGTAACCCCCCTCCCAGTAATCCACACTCAGGTTACGCACGTACACACACACACACACACACACACACACACACACACACACACACACACACACACACACACACACACACACACCTGGGCACTTCTTTCTGACAGACATGCTGGCTCCAGGCTTCAGGCTACCTGCCATCTACAGTAAGTACTGACATACCTCTCTCCTCTACTTTCCACATGACTCTCCCCTCTAGCTCTCCTTCTTTCTTTACTTTCTCTGTCCTTCACTTTCAACCATCGCTTTGCTTTTTTTTTTCACATCTATCTCACAATAGCGAAAACACTTCTGTCTTCACCTCGGTAAATTCCACCCCTGCTCCTTTTTTTCCACACCATTTAAGAGAGCAAACACATCTCTAATCTTTCCTTTAAATACCCTTCATTCATTCTGTCTGTATTCACCCCTCCTCTCCCTCTCCTGTGTCTTTTTTTCCAGGCGTAACTCGCTGCTCATTCTGTAATCTGATGGGCGAAGCAGCGCCGTCACTGCTGGCATGTCCATTATCCTGGATATCTCATCGGTTGACACTGATGCTTCCTGACCTTTCACCTGTAAGCTCTGAACTTTGGCACTCACACACCCTGGGCGACAGGTGATTAATTGAGCTGCATTCAGTGCACCAAATTGAGCAACATAAAATTTGTTTGGAGATTAAACAAGATAAATTTCTTAAAATTTTGTCAAACAAAGGACGTTTGTCATATTTTAGTTTTTAAGTTTAGAAGCTATACTGAAATGAAAAGCACTTTTTATCAGATTTATATTGAAAGAGAGCTACAGCAATTCATATTCACTGCGATAGCTACAAACATCACACAGTTTGAAAAAGATATTTTTTCAACATGCCCAAGATTAAAGTCATATATGGTAAATAATACACACATATTAAATATGAAAATGTTCAGGGAAAAAGAGTTTTTATTATAGAAAATAAACTCAGTCACTTTCCAAAGATTAAATGAGATTGATCTTTGCTGCCATTGCGCAATAAAGTCAGTTAGTACTAGTACAAACAAATGGAAAGTTTTGATGTTTAATGATTAGGCCTGTCTGTTTATTTAATCACAATTAGTAGCATGATTGCCCATGATTAATTGTGATTTCTCACAAATTAATCACATTTTTTATCTGTTCAAAATTTACCTTAAAGGGAGATTTGTAGATTTGGAAATGTATGCATAAAAACAATTCATCCATAAAAGACAATACATGGGAAAATTACCAATTTTGCTTTTTTAACAATTTTTTTTTTTTTCTTTTAGACAACAACATAACCCAAACTCAAAAGCATCTGTGTTGGATTTGTCTTCACACAAACAGCTTTACAAGAAATTTTCCAACATCAATAACACATTTTTTATTAGTTAAAAAAGTACCTTAAAGGGAGATTTGGAGTGGGCAAATATGCTGCTTTATGCAAATGTATGCATATATTTAATATTAGAAATTACAAGTTAAGAACACAAAACAATGACTGCATTTAGCATAAAAATGTGTCAGTGTGCTGACTTGACTAGGACTTACCTAAAACTGCAAGTGATTATCATAAAGTGAGCATGTCTGTAAATGCCTCTTTGAAAATGGCCATGCCAGTAGCAGTAGTATCTTTAAAACTGAGCAAACTACAAGCTAAAAAGCATAAGTTGCATTAAACAAACTAGTGGTGTTTAAACAAATTTGCATTAAGGCGTTTTCGTTGTGTTAACTTTGAGAGTCCTGCTTATGATTTTATATATATTTATATTTTCCCATTGAATAAAGCATTTATGGTTTAATGTCCTTTTTTATGTTGACACAAACATGATGTTTTTGTGGAAGCACAGCTGCGACATGTCAGTAGAGAAGAGAGACTTCTTTATAAAATAACACTACTAAGCAAGACAATTAAAAAGCATGACAAACACCTCCGTAAAACAGACATTATAACCTTTGCGACGGTAGGAATCTTTGCAGGACTGACGACCCAATAAAAAATGGCAACTAAGTGTATTCAGTGTCTGAGAAGTCGTCTTCTACTGCTGCTACTGTTTCTAGTTACAATAAATAAATAGATTCAGTTTATAATGGAAAAATAGATGCATAGAGCAGCTCAGCAATCCACAGACACACACACAAACACACACACATTTCCTGGACTCCATTCAGAAACAAGTTAGTTCTCGTGGTAAAAGTCAAGTTGGGCGTTTCATATCTTTACATTCTGTCTGTTGAACATAATCTTTTGTGCCGGTGCCCTCTGAATAATGCCAGTTCGGCTTTGGCAAGCCCTCGCTGTATTGCTTGAGAATGAATTACAGCATTGTGTCGGGATCTGAATGGCCAAATCACTTCTTAGGAATGAGTGGCCTTGAGCAATTCAGATACAGAGTCATGTGATTAATATGATGGCAAGAGAGTGAGTCACTGACACTCAACACCTCGACACGCTGGTGTAACTGTTAGTTTGTACTCAGAGTGATTCATAAAGTGTACACAGAGGGCTCTAGAAATATCCGACAACACACAAACGCAACCACAAGAAAGAAAAATAAAAACACTATTCTGCATTTTCCTGTTCGGCTGGATGCGATCTGCATGATCCAAGTGATCCATTAGAGTCCTAATGAAAACATTTCTTGGACAATGTCTTTGAAAACATCTGAAAAGAGCTGTTTTCTTATGTGTGTGTGAGTGTGAGGGAGAGAGAGAGAGTTTTTATATCTGTTAGAGTGCATTCAGAGAAACAGGAGGAGGCAGGAAATATTGCTGAATGGTAAAGCGGTGTGTGTTTGTGCCAGTGTGCGTCTATGGTTATTAGATAGAGGGAACGAAAGAGAGAGGGGGGAACAGACGGAGAGAGAGAGGCCCATCCACAGACGCCTCGGGCTGTAAAGGCTTAACTTCATTTCCTTCGACACACATAATGGCAGATATTTGCATATCCTATGTACACAAAGTCAGCGGCCAAATGTCTTCCCATCCAAAACACTGCAACTGACCTTGCTACCAGCAGATACTGATCTTTTTAAAAGGAAGCAAACCCAAATAATCCCTTTCAACATCGACTGGAAAAACCAGAGGCAGGAGTTTTTTCCTGTTTCCCTCCATGAACATCACAAACGGGTCAGTACGGCCTGGAAGTGAGAGATGAGCTTCAGATATAACAGTGCATCAAATAATTGTTAAAGATGAGAGAGTATGAAGTTCACCCACTTTTAATAATCTACTGAGTCCTCTACCAGTTAGGGTCACTAACATCCAGCATTACAACACCCCTTACCGGTTTAACTGGTCCAGCTCCACGTGAACATGTAGAGTGAAATAAACTACCTGCATATGCATGATACCCCACGAAATTATGTTTACATTACGCCCATTTGCAACCGAAAATATGCATTAAAAGGAAAATGATGCTACCATGAAGAGGAGACATTATTTTTATCAGTGTATCTGCCAGGTAGTGATGTCTCCATATCACCATACCAGAAATTTAGTTGTCGATACCAATACCAGAGAAATTACACGATTCTCAACAACAGTTCGATAGCACGGTAAAAAACGAAAATAAAAATCCCATGTACTTCAATATCCACTTTATTACTGTTTGCATACTGGTTTTTGTTAGGAGGTTAAACAGGTCACGACTCCATCTCTTCCCTCCAAATAGAGCCTGAAAGCATCATAATGTACCTTGAAGGCACCTCAGCTAACGTCAGCTCAGCTGTTAGCTCCGTTTATCACCGTGCTGTTTACCGGCTGCTGACACAGGTTGCATACCTTGGACGTGTTCATAGTGAGTTTACTACATCCCAAACACATTTTCTATTGTCCCCAGGACACCATTAGTCTTGAACCAAAATGGTGGAAAAACTAGTACTGCCACATTTTCAGAATTTTGGCATCGATTTAGTATCGAAGTATCGGTTCTTTAGGCATCCCTTCTGCCAGGTTTCAAAATGTTCATACTTAACATATGTGCAAAACATTCACTGACATCATATTTCGTTTGTTTTCAAAAGTTGAGGACATCAGAAATTTCAGGGCTCGACTATGTGAAAAACTATTAATCAGGAAGGCATCACTACTTTAGCTGTTAGAGTTGCTTTGTTCAGCATCAAATCTTGACAATCTTACGATCTAAAGGCCCAGACACACCAAATCAACCTCAAAGCACTAGAACTACGAAGGCCGGCTGTTATGCTGCCTCACACGTGTCTTCGCCAAAAGGTTGCACTTGAACACACCACAAACTACACCCAACGGCCAACCACCACGTACGTTCTGCACCTGCATGAGCCTTCTGTGTGCTCTCTTGACTGTAGATATATTATATTATAATATATAATAGTCAGCGCTGTGATTACACAGCATTCTACAGTCTGTTATTTCTTTATAGCAGACCACTGGTACGGGTGCAATTCTGATATTGGACTCTGGCGGACCGTTTTTGCGTCAAATTATTGATTTCTTAAGTAAGTAGCTGTGTAATAATCTGGATAATTTACAGCTAGAGGGTCACTGTTGTGCAATAAAACCCTTAAGGGACGTGGTATTGCCCTATCAGGGTTTATTTCACAACAATGACCAGTTCGCTGTACATTATCCCTTACATAGATTAGAAAAGATCATATTCTTGGTTAAATATTGTAAATGTCAACAGTGCTAGTGCAGAGTGAGTTTACATAGCTGATCCTTCCTATAATTGATCTTTCACTAACCTTAACTAAAGTGCTTTTGTTGCCTTAACATGATCACAGGCAGGATTCAGAGTGTGAACACTGGAGCGTCAAACGTCCTGCACTTTGTATATACACCATCCGCCCCGAGTATACCATAGGCATTTTTTCACTACAAAAAAAATGTTGCAACTGAACATAATCCTAGCAACAATAATGTTTCTCTAAAAACATGACTGGAAAAACAAATAGGTACTATAGTCACATAACTTCCACAAGACAGGGTTGCATTCAAGGTGTGACACCACAATCAGTCCACGAACAGGATGAATGCATACAGGGAGGTCTTTTTCCAAAAAGTGCCCCTCAATTATGGTTCACAATAAAAAATGATTTTAAAAATGTAATAAATACACCCTCCGATGCCTGCTCAGTTGTGTATATATGATTGGAAGTCTTTTATTCATTTCTGAATACTTGTCACATTGAATTGTTCTTTGTAAAATGTGGTGTGATGACCCTGATGAAGGCCACGTTGGTCTCATAATAAAGTTGTTGAAATATAATTGTTTGATGTTTCAATAAAGAAACCTCCTTTTGGAGGATACGCAGCTGTTACAGGTTTAATTTGTCATGATTTCTGTTAATGAGAGGGAGGAGATCTCCCCCTCCTCGTTTCTATAAATCACCTCCTGCTTAGATCTCCTGACTGGAACATTCTTCACCTTTGACCTCTGCGGGACCCAGAGGTCGTCGTCACTGTGGCAACTAAAACACCCAACATGCTCTGTCTTAATTAAAAAGCATTATTTACTAAGAGAAAATTTCATCTTCTCTACCTCTGACCTCTCCTCTTCCTCTTCCTTTCTCCTCCTCGTCCTCCTCCCTCTAGGTCGGTTAACCGTCGACACGCTGGGAAAGCCCACGTCTTCTCAAAGACGCCTGCGCTCTTGTGACCATTGTGCTGAGCCTGTCGTCTCGGCCGAGGTGGTGCGGGTCTGTGTGTGTGTGTGTGTGTGTGTGTGGGTGTCTTTGAGTGTGTGTGAGTGTGTGTGTGTGTGTGTGTGTCTGTGTGTGTGCGTGTGTGTTCGTGTGTGTGAGCAGCAGGGTTAAGCTCTCACAGAAGACAAAGCCACAACTTTTGAGGCTGCTAAGCAACAATGCTGCCCGATAAAGCCTCATCAGGGCACCGTTTAGCAGAGGATTAGGGACTATTACACACACATAAACACACACACCCAAAAACGTAGCCTCATCAACTCATTAATTCAAACCCCAGACCACTTTAAGTCAGGTTTAATGTGCGTGAGACCCAAAGTCCACTCATTTTCCTCCTCTTAATCAACTTGTCCATATTGACTCTCCTCAGTGGAAGGATGAAGGAACTAACTTTCCTTCAATACCACTTCCTCGCTCTCTTCATCTCTCACTTTGTCAACGCCAAAGTTTTAAGCACAACGCACCGCAACTTGACACAAAACACCGGGAGACACCCAGTGATTAAGTAACCTGGAAAACTGCTGCTGAGAGACCAAACGAGGCCAAGCAGCAAAATAACACCAAACACACACACACAAATACTGTCCCATCAATGTAGCCTCATAGCATAACCAGACTTTTCAGCTGTGGAAGCAGTGACCCATCCTCTTATCCTCCCATCACCCCATCCCTTCATCAACCCCTCTTTCATCTCTCCCTCTTTCATGTCACCACTGATTTCTGTCCAGCAAAGAGGGACGAGGGAGAGAGAGAGAGAGAGAGAGAGAGAGAGAGAGAGAGAGAGAGAGAGAGAGAGAGAGAGAGAGAGAGAGAGAGAGAGAGAGATGGAGCTGGCAGGGAAATGGAGAAGAGATGAGAGGAAATGCCACATAAATATACTACCGAATAGTGTCATCTGCATAGTGATGGAAAAAAATATTGTACTGAATAATTTCATCTAAAAAGGAGCATCATAATAGAAAATGGACGCATTGACTTATTTCTTAGCATTCCTGGTATCTTTGCATCCTCTGAAGTTTTGTTTTGTTGCTGCATGTTTATCTTTTACTCAATTTATTTGACAGTTTTAAGATTCATGACCACCAAGACGAAACCTTACAAGAAGTCAACATTATAACCTTCACGAAGGGAGGAATTATTGCAGGATTGTTGTATTAGATTGCATCAGTTTATGCTGGAGCTGCAACTAATAATTATTTTTATCATGATTAATCTGTTGATTATCCTCTTGATTAATCGATTAGTTGTTTGGTCTATAAAATGTCAGAAAATGGTGAAAAATGTATATCAGTGTTTCCCAGAGCCCAAGATGCCATCGTAAAATGCCTTGTTCTGTGCAAAACTCAAAGATATTCAGTTTACTTTCACAGAGGAGGAAAGAAACCTGAAAATATTCATATTTAAGATGCTGGTATTAGAGAATTTAGTTTACACCGTAGCTGCACTTAATAAACTGGCAGCTGACTTTGCTGTCTTCACATCAAGGATCACAGTGGAAATGAGCCTTGAGCAGTTTATGAAATCACTCCCTTGTTCACTCGTTCACTACTCCCTCGTTCAATAGACACTAAATTATTAACTATACCGTGCAGGAAATTGAGATTTCAGACACTTATGAGTCATCACCCTGTGGCGTCATCAGCGACAGGCGTAGAGTCACGCAACATTAATTTTCACACTCTGAGAGGTTAGCAGGAAGTAGTGTACCTGCCATATACTACTTTTATTATTTCATTATGGAATTTATTTAGTTATCGTTCACATTTTTGTAGAAAATGATGATTTACATGTAAAAATGTAATTCTCTCATTCTCGTTATGTCAAAGGAACTAAACTAAGCTAAACTAAAAGATTGTGCTTTTGGTTCATATTGAACTTTGACGTTTTCAATAACCAAGTCCTCGATTATTATAATCTATCTTTCATTAAAATCTCAACTTGTTGTTTAGACCAAACAATACACGTCATGCATGATGCAAATCCACATCTCCGGTGTCCTGCCGTATATGTATGCCACACCTGCATTCACACCAGATCCGGCGTCGCAGTGAATCACCGCAGGGCTGTGTGTCAGTGTGGGTGACTCACTTTAAATGCCCATTGACAGCGAAGATTAACGCCTTTTGTTCCCTCGTGGTTCGGTTGTACAGCTCTGGAATGCCGGTTGCATGTTTGGCCACCGCAGCGTGACGTTAAGATGTGCTTCTCCAAAAAGTGTTTCTACTTTTCCGCTGCAGGCCACTGCATTTCTTTGCGACCCCCCCCCCCCCCCCCCCACCCCCACCCCCCCACCCCCACCCGCTACTGCAGCCGCAGCCCAAACGAATGGGGGTACTTTCGATTTTGACACACCGATGGGTCTGCTGTTAATGCAGCCTAAATGCTTTCAAAACAAATGTCGCAGGGTGACACTGAGGCCTCTAAAATGCGTAGCATATCTCACACCTGACCTCAGTTTAATTTAGCCCTCAAAGCCATAAACCACGGCGCTGAGCAAAGGTTAAACACATTCAGCAAGTACTCACACACGTACACACAGATTTTCCAAGCTCCAAAAAAGTAAAAACATAATTTTCATAATAGCAGGTTGAGCAAGTGTTCATTTATAGCCGTACTGTCGCAAGAACCAAAGTCGGTCCAGTTCGCACATACCTTCTGACCTCCACATAAAACTTAACAAGATTCCACTTCAGAGGTTCTCAAGGGTTTCTTGTTGTGTTTTCTAAAAATAAAAATACACTGTAGGGGGTGCAGCAGTAGACATAAGATTTAATATTGACCAGAACAGCCCTAAATACTATTGGCAAAGCCTCCGTGGTTGTCGTTCATTCTGAATGACTTCCATACGTCTGACAAATCTGTTTGGAGCTTTGTGGCTGCAACGGCGCCAGCTTGGCAATTTCTTTTTTGATTGTCATTTAGCAACTTTCTGTTCTTCTTCTTCTTTCTGTTGATTTTCTGAGTTGTCTTTGTCTCACTGTCCATTATTTTCATTTTATATCGTACTATATTTTAGTGGGAAAAAAATACTTCATGAATGCTGTTGTGCTGAATGGAGTGTGTTCAGTGAGGATGTGCAGCCAAAGAGGAACCCATACACTTACACATAATACATTATACAAAACACACACAATCAACATGTACACACCTAAACACAAATGCATACACAGACACACACAGAGGGGCCGTTTGTCTGCGACAGCTGAACAGAGAGCAGTATATCCGAGTTGTATTTTTACCTCGGCCCACACGCTGAGCAATATGCCAACTCTCGGCCTTGAGAAACTCTCTCACACACACACACACACACACACACACACACACACACACACACTCACACACGCACACACACACACACACTCGCAGAAACACAGACGCACATGCGGACATGCACCCTCAGACACGACAGGTCAAGCCCAGCCAACCACCGTAGCGGCCGCAGAACATAAACAACTTTCACACACTCTCTGAATCATCTGAGCATTTCAATATTGTTTTAGATAAATATATTCAGCCGCACACATAAATATATGTGACCATAATTATTCCCCGAGACCACAAGCGACCGTGACGGGAAGGTAGTTCCCACAGTTTCAGCAGCGTCGCTGCCCAGCCCTGCAGTGCTGCAAATCCACAGCTCGGTTTACAGCGCGGACGCTCACAGGCTGCGACTGAAGAGAGGAAGGTGCTTGACGACAACAAACAGCGGTTCAAACTGGAACAGTTATGTTCTGAAACTGAAACTGCCCGTGAAACACAAAACGTGACTTCAGACGAGAAACCTGCTTCTGTGTTTCACTGCCTCCTTGATCTGCCTTGGTCACTTTGCCCTCTCCATCCACACACACACACACACACACACACACTCTCTCCCAGTGGGCAGCAGCTGTTGGAGTGCTAATCTCCATTAGCTACTGAACTGGCTTCTATGGAGAGAGGCCACTAAAATTGGTTCCCTCTCTTCTCTCGCTCCTTCACCCGAGTGAAACGCCGCGGCTGCGTCACCAGGAAAACCAGATATTTTGTTCTGTGCCTCACAATGTTCACCATGGCATTTTAAGTCACAGTCAAAGACATGCTCAAGCTTGTGGCGATGCACACAAACACAACGCTGCAACAATTCATCTGAATGATCTCAGGCCTTCTTTGCGGCGCTCTCGTTAAACTAAACACGTGAGGAAACAATATTTCAGTTAACAATGCTGAGCAACTGAGTGATGGATAGAGAGAGAGAAATAAAAACAGGACTTACAGTCTGTAAAGCTTCGTTGTTCCCAGGAAAAGCAGCTCGGGGAAGACGGCCAGATTATTCCGATTCAGGCGCCTGGAAAAACACAACATAAATTAGGGAATAAACTCTACGTATCAGCTTCCAGACTGTGTGTGTGAAGCGGTTACATGTGTGTATAATTAGCTGTTTAAGGTGAGATTTGTGTTTCCTGATCATCATATCGAATTATGTTGTATGTGTTTTGATTGTAATGTAATTCAGTGCCGTTAGAGGAAGCATGAAAGATTGCAGAGATTGATGGAGACATTAAAAGCGCACACATGTTGATGGACGCAAAAAAACAGACTCCGGTTTACTCGTGATTTAAGGGGTACAACATGGCTGCCAGACAAACAGTGAACTCGAGAAGGACGGAGGGAAGGCAGGGGGAGGAAGACGAAGAGAAGGGGTTCAGATGAAGGGGAGGTGTGGCGGGGGGCTTTTTTTTTTTTTTTTTTTAAACCACAAAAGCAGAGGAGAGGACATGATGTGGGAAAAACAAACAGGCAGTCTGGCCGGGCTACCGAATGTGTGAAAAGGACCCCACTGAGTAAACAAGGCCCTCACAGGGGAAGAACTCACAACAACCCGTCATCACACACACACACACACACACACACACGCACACACACACACACACACACACACACACACACACACACACACACACACACACACACACACACACACAGAAGAGTTGAGAGAACTCGGGTGAGTTTAATAATCTGGGTGCGATCATTTAACCCTGGTTGAGTGGAGTGAAGAGGTTTGTGTGCCGATGTGTGTTGCTGTGTGTGTGTGTGTGTGTGTGTGTGTGTGTGTGTGTGGTTGTGGCTTGATGTGAGTCCGGAGAGTGAAGCAACTGAGTGACACAATGAGAGGCAGACTGCTGAAACAGTTTAACCCCGACACACACGCACGCACGCACGCACGCACGCACGCACGCACGCACGCACGCACGCACGCACGCACGCACGCACACACACACACACACACACACACACACACACACACACACACACACTGACGTATGCTGTGCTGGCTGCTACTGAAGGAAAATGAAGAGAGGGAAGAAGATACAGAAGGATGGAGGCAAAGTGAAGAAAGAGAGACTTCAAACTAGTAAGAAAACTGAAGAACAATACACAGTTTACATGATTTACACTCACAAACACATGTATGACAGAAACGCCACAGACATTTCTCAAATATCACACTCCAAAGATGTCACCAACTCCATTCAAAACTCCAAAAACCTCTCAATGGCGTCGTCTTTCACCTCTGTCTGCTTCACTGTGTGGACTCTGCTTAAATAACGTCACCCCCTCAGTGTCCATCTTCCACCCACAAGTGCATAAATATATGACTGTGCACACGGGCACATGCACACACACACACACACATACACTCACACACACTCCACAGTTACATCAGAGGCCGCTTAAATATTTAACATCCCGCAGAATGATGTTTTTAAATTATTCACTCCTCATCCGTTAACGCCGGCTCTGGCGGCTAAGAGCCCCACGTGGTTCCGCGGAGAGGCCCACTCCTCCTGCAGGTCCTGCCCAGCCCATGAGCACCCGTTAGTGGGTTAGACCTCCCCTGGGTGAGTGCACGGACTGGTGCTGGAGGTGGGGAGGAGGAGGGAGGACAGAGTAGGGGTATGAGCTCATTCTATTAAAATAGATGCAATGCTGTCAGACTAGGAGACTGAGAGAATGAAGTCAAATCGGTGAAGGATCAGAACCGGTCTGGCTCCTCTAAAGTTGTCATGCATTTAAATCCACTTCATTATTTTGCTCATAACTGTCTGTTAACACCTTAACCAACATATCTTGCTCAATTTAGGGACATTAAAAGTAACACAAGAAAGCTGAATTATTCATCGATTTTAGGAATTAGCCTTCATGTACTCTACTCTTTCATTTTGTACTTGCATCACAAAGGACAAGGAGTAAACACGTTATTTTATCTTCATTGAGGAATACTGAAACAGCACTCACATTACAACGACCTCTGCAAATGATACAGCTGAAAAAACTCCAAGTCTAATGAAGTCACTCCTTCAGCCACTAGACTTAAGAAACTACACTAGGAAAATGTCTGAGTCCAAAGTGGCATCTTTAAATGACCTGTTTAGTCTGTCAAACAGTCTAAAGACTATTACACACCGGCAATTAATTCGCATGTCAATATATTTTTTTCAAATTGTTATTTTTGGTTCTCAGCAGGAAACAATAGATTGCCTACTTTGGGTAAGGAATAAGTCTTTACCCCAAGTGAAGTTCAAATACCTCGGGGTCTTGTTCACGAGTGAGAAGACAATGGAACGTGAGATTGGCCGGAGAATCGGAGCAGCGAGGGCGATACTGCATTTGCCTTACCGTACCGTTGTGACGAAAAGAGAGCTGACCCGGGAGGCAAAGCTCTCGATCTACTGGTCAATCTTCGTTCCTACTCTCATCTTTGATCATGAGGGCTGGGTCATGACTGAAAGATCTAGATCGCGGTTACAAGGTTTTCTCAGGAGGGTGGCTGGCGTCTCCCTTAGAGATAGGGTAAGAAGCTCAGCCATCCGTGAGAAACTCAGAGTAGAGCCAGTTGAGGTGGTTCGGGCATCTGGTAAGGATGCCTCCTTGGCACCTCCCTAGGGAGACCCAGGACTAGGTGGAGAGATTATATCTCCACACTGGCCTGGGAACACCTCGGGATCCCCCAGTCAGAGCTGGTTTATGTGGCCTGGGAAAAGGAAGTTTGGGGTCCCCTGCTGGAGCTGTTGTCTCTGCGACTCGAACCCAGTTGATGATGATGTGATGTTGTTTTTGTCCTCAGCACTTTCACAAAGAACACAAATATTACACGTCGAAAAAGCCAAGTAATGTTTTTCGGAAGGAGGTTGAATTTTTGATTTTCTGGCATCAACCATTCACACTCTGCAAAACGAGTCGAGCTGCACCTATATCCTATAGTTATGAAACATGGAGGCTCCGTAGTCCAAACCAGGACTTTATTTCTCCTTTCAACCTTGACAAAGGCAATGCAGACCAGATCCGCTCCTTCCTTACCTTTCACAATAAAAACCCTAGACATATAATATTTGCAGGGGAGAATATCTCGTTTTCATGTGGTTTATACATCAACACCCCAGTGTAAAGGCCTTAAAATATTAAACTTGCATTGATATAAATTCTCACATTTGAAGAACTGGAACCAGACCATTTTAAAATATTCTTTCATGATAAATTTTAAAATAAAAAATTAATCAACGAATCAGCTTTGTGGCGTATTAAGTTTCTGTCAACAAATTGCTTCAAGATCTGCTAAAATTTATTTTTACAAATTATTTTTTTGGCTTCGGCCTGGGATCAGATTTGAACCCTGGGCCGCTGCAGCAAGGACTCAGCCTTTCGATGCGCTTTACCAGGTGAGCTTCCAGTGTGCCCCAAATCTGACAAAATGTTGACTTATAAAACTAAAACTAAACATCTGGCATCATTGTTTTGAGTATCCCGACTTACTTTGATAACTATCAAACACCTTTTGTAAACTCAGGTATCTACGAACCATATACACGACGGTGATTCAGTACAGTCAGTTCAGCGTGAAGATTCAGCATTAGAGATTTGTTCTTACATGTACTGAACACCTCTGGTGTCCATCTAAAAGCACCGACTGCCTCTGACTGAAATAATCTAGTCGTCAGTAGTGATTTAGCGGTTTGCCTCTGAACCTGAAGGAATGTATCACTGTGTGTGTGCGTGCACGCACATAAAACACCCTCAGAGTACTTCCACAGTCGAGATTCATTAGTCAAAGTCTGGCTGAAAGTGAATGAAGACGGAGCCGCCAGTAGTCTGGAGGTGTGAGAGTCACTCCAACAAGCTAATGTCACACTGCAGCGTGGTGATAATCCCTGCAATCATAAACAGATGCTAGAGGGCCACAAACCACACAGTAAACACACACACACACTCACACAAACACAAAATACAGAAACACACACTCGTAACACCTCACAGCCTTGTAGATGTGTAGTAATACAGGTTTGCAGACTCTGGCTGGGAAGGAAATAACAAACCGCCTCAGAAACCAATTATTACTCCACTGATGCCACTGCTGCCATAATGCACATTTTACACTAACAATCTGTCACACACAGTACTGCTACCATAGTTACATCGCAGTTTTTGTGGACATTTCCGTGACCCAGAGAAACCGTCTTTATTGCAAAACCACTTCAAACTGACCAATGTGAGCGTGAGTGTGTGCATGTGTGTGTATCTGCGCCAACAGTTTGTGTATTTGGTTCACAGTTAGTGAAGTAAACAGGGCTGTCTTCCACCAAAGAAACTCTTAGTCGACGAACACACACGATTTTGTCGACTGCTTGTACTATTAGCTGATTTAATTGACAGATCTGGAAAAACTGAGTTTCTCCACAAAGATTCACACAAAAGCACCACTTTAAATCTTGACAAGATGTGCGCACAAGTTTCTAAGAAATAAGTCATTCAGCATGAAAAAATATAAAAAATAACTGATCAGCAAAAGAAATCTCAGTCGGCTAAGACAAAAATGCCCTATTTAGCCCTGGCCAGACCAGCCACGTGAACGGCGTGTGGCGGTTGTGTTACCTCATGGCTGCGCGATTCATGCATCCCTTGTTCACATCAGCTGTGTGTTAGCTGTGTTTCTGCTGCTGCTGCTGTTTCTACATAGAGTTTGACTTTCATAATGGCCATTTCATAATTCAAAATTAATTGTTATTTTTACTTATTTCAGACGGAGAAAGGTCGTGAAACTAAAATCCTGTACTATATTCATTCATGGAGCCTTGCAAGTTCTGCACATATTTCAGAATAAAAGTATTGTGTTAACAAATGGAGTTCTGTCCACAGGAAAAAAAAAATGCTTGAGGGGTTTTATTTTGAATATATATATATATATTGTTGATATACTTTTTTTCATGTCTGTGACCTATTCTACAGATATAGACATCGAAAGTGTAGTTATGTTGCTGATATGATGTCAATATACAGTCAAACAGTCACTTCTACTGCCTGTTGCAGCTGTGAACCATGCGTGGCTTGAGTAAAAAATAGACGAGACGGCCTGGCAGGCCTAACCTGTTAACATGGATGCTGAAATAAAAAAAACAGGTAACGCAGAGGCCACACGCTCCTCACGCATCTTGTCTGGCCCAGGCTTTAGTCAACTAATCGACTAAGAAGAGGGCAGCCATAGAAGTGAGCCATCATCCACAGTTTACACACTCTAATCTGATCTATTTAATCACTAATGACAGATACCATGTCAGCCCTAAAACGCAGCAATTAAATAAAAAAAATCACTCATATTCAGCAGTATTGAAGAGCTTTTCCCTGAACTTTGAGCATTTTCACTGCTAACTGGTGTTTAACAACAAATACAACAAAAGTTGGCAGCTGCCCAGACTGGCAGGGACTTAGTTAAATTGGTCACAAATGACTTTTTTTATACAGAGCTGCAGTGAGAATGGCTTTTTGTGTGCGGATTTGAAACATTGCACTGAAACGATCAGAGAGGGAAAAATGTCATCACTCGCAGGCTTTAATCATTTAGCACTAATCCAGCGCTTTTCTTTGAAATCCATATCGCCATCTGGCCTCACTGTTACAATTATCTACTTGATAGTCACATTGTCCACATATTACAGCACAATCCCTTCGTTGGCCGTTTAATCATCTAGTTTGTGATCATGCTGATAAACACTCTACCTCACTACCTGTAATCTGTTTTACAATTATTCATCGCTGTTAAAATTATCTTTGACAATGTGATCACTCAATTGCAGGCTAATCATCTGAGGCTTTATGTCGCTGCTGTTCTCTGAGAGCATTGTCGCAATACCTGTAATTACTGTTTCCTTTCTCTCTGTATATCTGTGGCTGCTATCGTCTTCAATCTCAAAGAATTGTTTCGGGGCTATAAACCAGTCAAATGTGAGAGGGGGATAAGAGGATCAGGAACTCCTCTCTTTCCTATTCTTTATAATCTACAGGGAGAGAGTGAAGAATGTATGACATTCCTATAAGAAGAGGACAATAGAGAGAGAGAGCGAGATGGGTGGGTATGGGAGAAAAACATGAGGAGAGGTTAAAGAATGAATGAAGGCGTGAGTGGGTGTAAGGGGAGGGAAAAGGGGCCAAATCAAGATAAAACCAGTACTGGCAGAGCAGCCTTGCGTAAGTTAATGCGCATGCATGAGTGTATCCATACCCATGCATGTTTTTGAGTATGTGCACGTGTGCCTATCTCCTCCACACCTCCTTCGACCAGCGACCCTTCCTCCATACCCCCCAGCTACTGCCCCACACCTGACCCCACCCTACCCAGCCCTGCAGGGACTAAAAAAAAAAAAAAAAAAAAAAAAAAAACAGGATGAGAAGGGAACCGTTTTCCACCCCGTGGGGGGCAGTCACTGTAGATCCGTCAGCCCAGCTTAGGGCCCTCTCCTCTGGGCAGCGGTGCCCAGCAGGCCCCCCTACAGACCCCCGGAGGACGGAGGCCTTTGAAATGAGCCCCCAGACTCCAGACTGCGGAGACGTGCCATTGTCCGGCGGCTGCGGGGGGGCATTGATGACTGACTCCACCTTTGTGTTTGTGAACATGCCACGCCAGAGACGCTGAATTACAGTTGAAAACCCTCGCGAGGACAACAGAAAACAGCCATGTTGTGTCAGAAAGTTAGCCGCTGTCAAAGGTGTTTGTTGCCATCACATTCAAGACAAAGACAGCATGCTTAGTTTGACAGTAGACTTCATCTGCCATTGGTGTTTACTGTGTCGAAGCCTGGTTTGCTCAAATGTATGTATGAGAGACTGGCTTTAGCAGCATCTACCACCTCTTTACAGAGAAGGTAATAACCAATAAAGTTTGCTGTTAAAACCGGGAGATTCACAGTTAAATATTGCCCTCTTTGTCTGCAGCTCTGGGCAGGAATTCCCAGATCTGCTTAGCTGGCTAGAACCCAGAGTTGGTTGCATGAGAAACACTAGCAGATTCCTTATAGTGGTCCACAGAGCTTCTCTCTCTGTCAATAAAGGGCAGCCACAGTGCCGCAGAGAGCAGAGAAAAACCAGGCACGACACGCCGGAGACAAGAGCAGCTGGGGAATCATCATACTTAATCCTTTTCATCCCGACCACTCCTGAGGAATTCACCCAAAACAGCCATCATGAAGATGAACTACCGTAGTTTGATTTAATGCTGTATGTACGTCTGTGTATGCATACAGGTGGATATCTCTGTGTGTATAAAGGTATGTCTGTGTTTTTAGAAACATCTGTGTAAGCAGCGAGGATTTTTATGTGTCTTTAATTAATAGCTTGTCTCTAAGCCTCCTCAGACTCTGTCACAGTCTGCTGCATTCCAGCGTGTCATTGGCTGGCAGTCAAGCCACATAACACACAAACACACACACATATACGAGCTGCTCACACATCAAGCAGAGTTGACAGTCGACACAATGGACATATCAGCAGTCAGGGGTCTGCATCCCCCTTCTGTCTTGCTTTCTCACACACTACCAAGACTTAATTATGCCATAACTGCCTCAGGGTCGGATGCTGCATACCAGTGATTCCCGGCCAACGCCATAACAACCTTTGGCCGTCCACTCAGTCACTGCCTCGTGACTCAATGTCAAAATTCTCGTCTTGGACTGAGACGTTGGCATCCGGACATCATGACAGACGGGATTATGAAGACATACAGGTGAGGGAGAAACCCCTTTAAGAGACTTGTTACGTTCAGTTTTCTGCGCAATTTTCAGATGACCAAAGCAAAAGCTATTGTAAAAAACGTAGTAAAATCTTTGGGCCCATATTGCACTGTAAGGCAGGTCCACTGATTTACAGCTCTGATGACATCCTGCATCAAAATGCTGGTAATGTCAGAATTTCAGGAAACACGCACAATGCGCCCGACTGCTACGACCCACGTCTACAAACCAAGCAGTCCAAAAAAGCCATGAAATTATGCGGAATACAGTGTCTGACGTGACAATGTAAGCTCTAGTTTTTGTGGGGTCTTTTTTTGCTGCATTTTCAGAACATGGGAGCAGCAGATGGATGACATGTCGCCACAGCACTACGATTCACCAGGTATTCATAGCACAATCCCTCAAAATGTATATCGCCCCATAAGACACAGCTTGCAACCAAGATTTTATTAACCCATCTCACACGGTGTGACACGCAACATAATCAAAACGCCGACTGAGGGAACATCTTTAGGTACAATGATGTTCATCCCTCCAGAGGAGTTTCACTGGTTCTGGCGGCAACCCAACATTTCAAAATGACACTTTATGTTGGTTTTTCCTTTCATTTGTCACCTATCTGCAGGCATGCATTTCCACATGTGAAAATAAACGTGTCTGCTTGGTATGCTTTCAAGGATAAGCACCCTCAAATATGTATTTGTCAAGAAAATGCGTTAAGGAATAAAAGGCCGGCTGCTTAGATTCAAAAGCGTAACTCACAGTCGCTCCAGTTCCTTCAGGTCCTGGAAGGCTCCTCTCTCAATCGTGGTGATTTTGTTCTCCATTAGCTGCCTGAAAGAGAGAGAGTGAGACAATGAGAAGTGGACAGAAAAAGAGAGTGATAGAAGAGACACATAGAGAGCTGACAGTGATTTGTGCAATGACACTGTGAGAGGCCAAAGAAAAGGAGAAAGATGGCTGCATGGGGCCACAGATAAGACAGAGTAAAGAGGAAGAGAAGGTGAAGGAGAGTGAGATAGGACACAAGAGAGGTGAAGAGACTGACACTGGAGAGGAGAGAGAGGCAGGGAGAGATGGGGAGGATAGGTGGCAGCGGGTGTGAATAAAAAGGAAGAAAAACAGATTGGTGGAGATGGAAAGTGATAGAATGTTGAAACAGCAAGAAGGAGAGAGAGAAGACAATCAGCGGCGGGTCGATGGAGCCCCAGAATTGACTTTAAAACTGGCCCATCAGTTGGACAGTGACTCATCTATCATCCAATTTACCCTCTATCTAACCACATAGCTGTGACTACTCATTCACTTACACCAGCACAACTCCCCCAGGAGCACTGTGCTGACCAAGCCAAGCATCCACACACACACACGCACACACACACATTTTTATAGGCTGTATCATGGTAACACTCATGGACAAGCAGATATAACTGGTTTAACATTGAAATTTGAGCTGCAACTAACAACAATTATTTCCATGACCGAAAAATAATGAAAAACACCTCTCATAATGCCCAAAGTGAGGTCTTCAAAATGCTTGGTTTCACCAATCAACAGACCAAACACGAAAGATATTTCACTTACTATCATATATGACAAAAAAGACGTACATCCTCACATTTGAGAAGCTGCAAACAGGATTTTTGGCAGCTGCTCGACATGGAATTCAGAGTGTATTTGTTGCCTCTACACGGCTCTCAACATGGAGATGGCTAATTGGCGGGTAGCAGCTAATGGTGCTAAAGGCCCGAATAGTGAAAATGAAAGCAACAGTGCTGACAGAACTGACGGTGTTTATCTGAGGGGGAACCGGGGGGTTGGCACTATGGTTCTGACACGGCACCACGGGTCCGGACGACATGCTCAGCATTATAACCACCAGTGCAGAGTGGCAGCCATTAGCTAGCCAGTGGGGCAGAACAGAGCTAGCTACCTGCTCAGAATGACCTAACTTTACCAGTAGCTCATCCTGTCAAACTGGTCTGATATATAAATGTAGATAAGTAGAGTAGTTCATTCTGTCCGGTAGGAAATATCCGTCGAAAGAGACTACTACATCCGATTACATCCTCTGGAATATTTGATGCCCTCAAATGAAACTCGTGAGCTTGTGTATACAATGAGGGAGGTCATGTCCACAACATGCTTGGCGTTCAAGTGGCCAAATCATGAGAACATAAAAATTTACATTACCGTTGTCTAGAAGCCACAGTGACTAACAATTTAGAAAGCTAGCAAGTAGTTAACATAATGCAGTAAATTCAAAGATACATTGATAGATGAAAATGAGGCAGTTGGGAATATCAACATTTTCCTCAAACATTTTATAAAATAGAGAACAGAAAAACAACTAATACTACAATATATCAACTTATTATGCACCAAATAATTAACTTCCATGGCCTCCGCTATTTCTGACATCAACAAACAACTCCGAGCTTTTGGAAACTTTCCAGTCATGAGGTTGTGAATATCACGAGGGGGGCCCCTATGAACGGGCCCAACACCACCACCCCCCCATGTTGTATTCACAACCTCGTAAATGGAAAGTTTCTGAAAGCTCAGAGTTCACGACTTGTGACGTGTTTGTTGACGTTGTGAGAAATGGTGGAGCCCATGGAAGTTCATTAATCGGTGCATAATAAGTTAATATTGTACAGTGTATTGTAATTTTAGTCATATATTGTTTTTCTTGGTAATTTTATATGTTTGAGGAAAATGTTGATATTCTTAAAGTCCTCATCTTTCTCCTCTGTCATTATGCCTTTTCATTTCCTGCATTATGTTACCCACCTGCTACCTTGCTAAACTGTTAGCCTCTGTGGCTTCTAGACTCGGACGTTAATGTTGCCGTTGCTTAGCAGCAGTGTTCTTCACAACTTAACCACTTGAACGCAACGCATGTCGCGTTCACGACTTCCCATCTCGTAAACACAAGTTCACGAGTTCTATTTGAAGGTGCCAAGAGTTGCAGCTGTGATTCCAATTCAGATGGTTGAGGTTGTGTGAGACTGCAAGCAAGTAATGTTAGTCACCATGAACACACAGGAAGCGGCTAGCATTAAGACTGGAGCGTGCACGCACGCATGCGCGCACACACACACACACACACACACACACACACACACACACACACACACACACACACACACACACACACACACACACAATTAAGGACCTAATCTCTGGAGGAATTCTAACAATGTGTATTCTGCCTTTCACTTTTAGCGGCTGGATAGCACACACACACATAATAAAAGGAGGCTACCCCTGTCCCACTCTTAACCTGATTTCATCCCAGGTAACCTCAGAAACTTGTTCTTACTTGACTCTTTCCTTTCCTTTCCTTTCCTTCCACCCTCCCTCCCTTCCAGCTGCATTCCTCCCTCCGCGGTTACACCTAATGACCGCTATCTCTTTCCCTCTCTGCCCGGTGGTTAAAATAAGCCCCTCCTGACACTTCCACTGGCAGATTAACACGACAGCATTAACAGGTGCCACTGCTATTTTGTTGAAACACACACACACACACACACACACACACACACACACACACACACACACACACACACACACAGAGGCTCAATGAACCCGCCAGTAGACGCAGTGCTGCATGCGGCAGCTCCAGGGCTGCTGGATGAGCTATGATGCTCAATAGGACTGGAAACTCTGTGTTGGATTTTTTTGGTGGTGGTAATGGTGGTGGTGGTGGTGGGTTGGGGGGGGCAAGGTGCTGCTTGTCAGGGGCGTGCATGAGAGTATTTTGATTTTCTTTTGCATCTGCAAAGGAGGAAATAAAATAAATACAAGACACTTACAACACTCGCAGATGCCTCAGTCCTGCAAAATCCGCCTTGGTGATTTTAGTGAGGTTGTTTGCATTCAGATCCCTGGACAGAGAAATGGGTGAAGAACTGACAGTCAGTACATTAGATATGTTAATGAAACAAGGATAAAGCATCTGAGCAACTGAAGGTGTTTTTTTTTTTTTGAAACTTGGTAATGCAGATTTGTCATTTGAGCTTCAGAGAAATAAAGCTGCTCCACTATACTGCGCAAATCTCAATTTCATCAAGGGGTCTCTGAGTTAAAAAAAATACGGCCTGTTTAACTCAAAGCCCACTTGTCCAAATCCGTTTTTGATTAACTTGCTGGTCTCCAGACAAACCGATGTGGTCTACGGAGGCTGCGCTAATGCAACAGTGCGAAACCACCAACACGACCACAGCGGTGCCCCTTAACTTCAGATCCGCGATCAGCAATAACCAATCCTCTCATTACAAACACGGGCAACAAGAACACAGGTGCTTTTTTTTTTACAGTTTGCATGACAAAATAAAATGCACGTTTTGCAGAATTTACAGATCCTGACGTGCGGTTTCTAAAACGTGGTAGTTCACATGTAAATCCCTGCGCTATTAAGATGTGGTCCCCAAGGAAACGATCCTATCTGTCAGCGTGTAGTTTAAAAGGATGGAAACACAAATGTAACACGAGTATTAACATAAACATTAGGAACATTATCATAAAACATTTTAAACTCTTGAACCCCTTCAGAAGCGCATTTTTATTAAATATAGGCTACAATTAAACATATGAGGCTATAAGTGGCCAGCGCACACTTGTTATTTGGCACCACTGACAGACAAAGAAATAGATCATATTGTATTGATTTTCTCTGTGAAGTGTGTTGAAATTGTTTGAGAAATGTTATGCGCAGATAAAAGCTTTCCCCCCACTCTGTACTCACAGTCTCTCCGTGTTGCGGGGTATGTTCCTGGGTACGCTGCGCAGCCCTTGGCCGTGACAGTCCACCGTAGTCCCGGTGCAGGAGCACTGGGCCGGGCACGGTTGTCCGTCCGCTCCTCCGGACAGCACCGATACCAGAAGAGCCAGCAGCAGCCCCAGCGCAGTCACCGGGGAGCGGCCAGGGCCAACGGGGCTCAGAGCTCCCACCATCACTGCGGCAAGTGGGGGCCAATATGAGACCCACAAAACACTGAGAAAACACAAGGGCGTTAAAAAATAGAAGCCCCGAAATCCCCGAACCAGCTCACCAAACTCTGCACGCAACGGGATGCCGTCCTCTCTTTTTTTTTCGTTGTCTCCCCTCTTTCAGACGTGCGTTTCTTAAAATTTCTCGCTCTGAATTTACATTTGGGTCTCCTCAGAGGGGTTTCGATGTGTGAAGGCTGTGAACCGGGAATTTGGTCCCCCCTGGTCAGGAAGAGGGCAGGTCGACGAGGCGGCGGACCGGCTCTCTGGCTGCGCTACAGCGGCGCAAACTTCCACATGTCCCCGGCATGCGGTGCCCAAATCTCCCCGGTGTGTGTTGTGTCTGTGTATGTATATGTGCGGAACCAAGCCAGTAAAACACCTCGGTCCTTAATCTGATCCTGAGAAACACACTCTCACACACACTTTAGTGCAAAACACACGCACACGCACACTCCAGGTGAGGCTGTTATTAATTCACAACACGCGTCCGGAGAGGAGGCAGCGCTCGGTTTTCCCAAAAAGCTCAGCAGAGGTCACCGTGCTGGAGAGGTATTATTGACTCCGATCATGTATCAATTGCCGGTCAGTGGCAAGCAGGGTGTGGGCAGTTTGAGGGAGGAAAAAAGCCCCGTGAAAGACCAGCTACTACTATAATCCAACTCTGCGTGGTGCGTCAAAGCGCTGCTCCCGAGAGTGTGTGATAGGGAGAGAGAGAGAGAGAGAGAGAGAGAGAGAGAAGAGAGAGAGAGAGAGAGAGAGAGACACCGGAGCGGGCACGTCTGCTACTGCGTCTGTCCAGGCAATCCTCTCTCTCTCCCTCTCTCTCTCTCCCCTGCGCGCGCGCGCGCGCACACACACACACACACACACACACACACACACACACACACACACACACACACACACACACACACACACACTGCGTTTTCCCTCAAGGTAGCAGCAGGTCTCCAACTAGCCGTCAGTCAAGCAGCAACAGTTTGACCTCGGCAGGAAGGGGATTTTTATTCTCACTGCAGTGTAACCGGTCACCTGATGCTTTATTTATCTGGCCTCAGGAAGGCGACAGAGTTTCTTGGTGATTTCTAACGTGGTGGACAAAATGGGGAAAACCCATCTGAATCTTAAATTTCCACATGCTTAAACAAAGAAAGAAATGCTGTCTCTAAGACATTTGTGGAGTTAAAAGACATTAAAACTGTCCCATGATGGACACACACTTGTTGTTATACTGGGACCACACACCATATGAGCACTCTACAGCTTTCACATCCACAGTAACTGCAATGCATATGCAGATTCAAAGTAAGTTATCTTTAATTATTATAAACAGAGTGAGCCTTCACTTGCAATTATGAAATGGTACAGTAGCTCTCCGCTTCGTAAATGAAAAATTATGAGCTTCTTTAAATTGGGGCATGCAGCAAACTGGAGACAAACTTTCCAGCACACACATCAAACTCTGATAAACTCTTCCTTCCTCCTGTTCGGAGATCAATCAGTGTTAAATGCTACAGATGCAAGCTGACAGGTTAGCATAACTTCGATTTGCAAATGCAAAGGGTTGGTTTAATAATGGCAGCATACAGATGTGCATATGCTCAACAGTTACGATAAAGGTGTGGCATCTATGTAGTGAAAATACATGTAAATGAAGTTCACTAGCTATTAAGGATGAGTATACTTATCGAGCTTTACTATATTGGAGCTGCAATGATGATAATGATTTGATAATCAATTAATTGGTTTCAGTCAAAATTCTCTGATTTCAGCTTGTTAAATGTGAATATTTTTAATATATTATTGCTCTATTACAGTAAACTGAATATCTTTGAGTTGTGGGCAAAACAAGACATTTAAGGACATCATCTTGGGCTTTGGGAAAAACTCATTTTGCACCATTTTCTGACATTTTATAAACCAAACAACTAACTGATTAATTGAGAAAATAATCAACAGATTGGCAATGAAAATAATCATTAAATGCAGTTAAAACTGGAGAGACAAACTTTCCAGCACACACGTCAGACTTTAAGAAACTCTTCATTTCTCTTGTTTGTATGGAGATCAATCATTGTTAAATGCTACAAAACAAAGTCTGATGCAGGCTGACAGCTTATCATAACTTACATTGCAGAGTTTTTACTGTTTATTATGGAAATATGTAAATGTGCTCAAGTTACTTTCAAGATGTGGATTCCATGTTGTGAAAATACATGTAAATGAAGTTAATAAGCAATTAAGGATGAGTGTTTACTCATAGAGCTTTACTATATTAGAGCTGCAATAATGGATCGATTAATGCTTTAGTTGTCAACTATTAAATCAATCGGCAGCTATTTTGATAATCGATTAATTGGTCTGAGTCAAAATGCTCACTTTGCAAAAATTAACATTTCTTGACTCTACGCCTGTCGCTGCTTACACCACATGGTGATGACTCATAAGTGTCTGAAATCTAAACTTACTTTAATTTAGTGTTTATTGAACGAGGGAGTAGTGAACGAGTGAACAAGGGAGTGATTTCATATACTGCTCAAGGCTCATTTCCACTGAGATCCTTGATGTGAAGACAGCGAAGATGCTGGAGTCCAGGTGATTGGGTGGCGCCATACTACCAACAAACCTACACAATAAATACCAGCCGCCACTTTATTAAGTACAGCTACAGAGTAAACTAGAGTTTCAATGATAAATCAATTAGTTGTCAGCTATTAAATTAATTGCCAACTATTTTGATAACTGATTAATTGGTTTAAGTATTTTTTTAAGAAAAAAAGTAAAAATTCTCCAATACCAGCTTCTTAATTGTGAATATTTTCTGGTTTCTTTCCTCCTATATGAGAGTACACTGAGTATCTTTGAGTTGTGGATAAAACAAGACATTTGAGGATCTCATCTTGGTGTTTAGGAAACACAGATCGTCATTTTCAGACATTTTATAGGGAAACAGTTAATCAAGAAAATAATCGTTAGCTGCAGCCCTGTACTAAATGCTTACTATACATGTACTATATTGCCATTATTTAATTGCCATCATTATTTGAATCATTGCTTTGAGCAGTTTGTCAGTTGAAAGGACTTGCAGTTTGTTATTTTGGGCAATAGCTGATGTTGACTTGACCATTTTTGTCTCATATTTCATCATGGCTTTTACTTTCCATAATTTCTAAATGTCTATTTCATTAACATGATTAAAAATGAAACGTGAAATGTGCCCTTCATGTAGTCGCTGCTGCACTGACTGACATTAAGCATCGGGGCTGTCACTCAGGACTAAAACCTATCTATCTACAGCATCTTAGAAAATCTGAACATATTTTGCCACAACAAAATCATGGGAACATATATCACAGATAAATAATGATATCAGTATGATAAGTTTGTCTTTTCTCTTAGACCTTTTGAACTCTCAAGTCTCGTCCAGGTCTCCTTAAGGTCTTCTGATCTGAAGCTGTCGGCTCACTTTAAAGGAGGATCATGACCTTCATGTTGTGTCCCCAAGACTGCAGAATAGCCTCTTAATATTCAGCCCCAAAGCTGAAATATGTCAATATAATATGTTCCACATCTATGTGACACACCTGTCTTGAAACTTTGAAAGGTTTTATGACTCACTTAGGTACATAAAGTGAACTAACTACCCAAGTAACCAAATAATTCCACTCCATTACTCACAGACTACTTGAACTGTAATGAAAATAATTTGACTCCTGAACAGATACAGGTGTCTGCTAACAATTTATCAAGTTGCTCAGAGCTCAAAACAAACGTGAAAGGCACAGTTTCGTAGTGTAATGTAGTGTAAAAAGGAGTGCATTTTACCTTTCCCCAGGACAGTTGGGACAGTGGGTAGGTTTTGTTGGGACGCCTTGTTCTGGGCTAAAAAAAAAAAAAAAAAAGATATAATTTAAAATTAAAAAAAAAATCCAGTCTAAATTTGATCAACTTATATTTATGACACTTGTTCACATTTACAATATTATTATTTTCATAATTTACTGAGATATAGGGTTTGGCAGAAAAAAATGGTTTCTGACTGGCTGCCACCCGAGTAAATATTCAGTTCAGTTCAGTTTTTTTCAGTTTGTAGATTTATAACAAGGTAGGAACGATAAACAATAGAGTCCCAAACGCCTCTGGGGAAGTGTCCAAACCATCCCAGAGAGCGAACACAATTTGGACTCCCGTGCTATCTCCCAGTAAAAAAATCAGATAGTTAACACGAGCATCAGCTGATAAGGCAGGATAGAAACTTCCCAATGATATGAATTTTATAGGTGGCATAACTGAAAACAGTACTGTAGAAGAAAACTAACAACCCCCATGTCCCAGCCGACCCCGGCCCTCCCCTACTGTAGTGATTCTAGGTTAGGGATCAGTGACGTATCATCTCAAGAAGATGACAGCTCTGGTGGTGAAGCCTGTCTTCCTCTCTCTTTCTCTTGATCCCTCTCTGGCTCCCAGCGCAGAATACAAACAGCTGTGGGTGATTGTAATGCTGGTGTGTGTGTACTCAGTGTGTGTGTTTTATACTGCACCCCCAAATCCCCCATCCCACCCCTCAACCAAACACACACTCCTACAATCACACACATGCAGTCTACTCAGACAGTGGTTTTGAGGGGTGGGGGGATAAGAGACAGGAAAGAGCTATAATATTGCTGAACAAAGGGGAGGAGATGGAGGCATGACAGTCAAGCAGGAGGGCAGAGGCCGGTCGCTGATGGCGGTGTGTAATAGCTGAAGTGAAGGAGGAAAGGAAGTCCCCCCCTCATCTCCTGCAGTACAACCAGGCTTCAGGGCACATAGCCTGTTTAGACACAGCCTGACCTTCCCTCCTCTTACACACATACGCAACATAAACGTGGCTGCCTCAGATTACACCTACAGCCCAGGTCAAGCTGCAAGATTGTTTAAATCTCGCTGAGGGCAGCGCAAACAAAGAGGCTGGTTTGCCAATAATATTTTCTCCCGTTTGTCAAGAATATCCGAATATTTTACTGCTCATTAAATTACAAAGCAGTCCAGTCAGTTTTATTTATAAAGCCTAAAATGACTGTCTATGATGACTATGACTAAAATGATTTGCCCACAACACCATAACAGTCTGTACAACACAGGACTCCCTTTGTCGTTAGACCCTTTACTCAGTGGGCAACCTCCGTTTCAGAGAGGTGAAGCCAGTGCGGAAGAGCCTTAAACTTACGTTCTTCCTTATAGCCAGTTCACACTCAGTTCTTGGTCCATGGCGGGACTTGAACCGGTGACCCTCCGGTTCCCAAGCCAACTCCCTACAGACTGAGCTACTGCCGCCCCATAAGAGTCAAATAGGCCATAATAGGCCTTGATTTAGGGCGGGGCAACCTTGTGATTGACAGGTCGCTACCACGGTGTCGTCCACAATGGGAGTTGTCAGTGTTTTCATCTCAGAACTTTCACAGTGTGTTTTTCAGGTCATGAAAGTTAATAATAACACTCACTGTCTTACTCAGCATTCAGTTGTACTTAGCTCCATCCTTTTGTGTCACTTCTGGTTGCAAAAGAAAAACAATATGGCGACGGCCAAAATGCCAAACTCGAGGCTTCACAACAGCAGCCTACAAGCTAATGGGTGACATCACTGTGACTATGCCCATTTATATATACAGTTTATATGATTCAGAGAAGGAAAAGGCAAAAAATAAATAAATAAATAAATAAATAAACCAAAACAAACCCTTTGTAACAGGAAGGGATCCCTCTTCCAGATGGTCAGACCTACAACAACTCTTAGATTAGATTTGAATCTTGGATTTCAAATCTAAGTCCAGTTGCCTTCGATTCAATTGTTGCCAGAATGAATATGACCTGGATGAATGAGAACATTCACAGACTATGGAGAAAAACTACGACAATATTGTGTAAATTGAAATGCACAAAGTACAAATTGTCCTTTCAAGCTTCATCACACAGAATCCAAATGTTAGAGATGATAACAGCGGTGGTGTTTTCGACATTTGACCCTAACATTTGTGTTTTAAGCTTTGACATGTTGCAAAGTAGACAAGAGGAGAATTAAGTCACAATGGCGACACTCTCAAATCTAGAGCCCTCCATATGCAGAAAGGATGTCAAAAGGTCATTACGTGCAGGCCCATATTATATGTGTGAATGAGTAACATCTAATTGGATGGTGTAAAATATGCTAAACAAGTGTCTGGTGACTATTTACAACGAATCTTCATAGCACATCGGACAGCATCCGGTGTCACGTGTTTGAAGTCGTTAAATGTTGTTCTCAGGGAGTGAAAACGTCATCAACCCTCCAGGTATACATGAACAAAGATCTATTATTTTCAGGGCTCAGGAAGGTAGACGACATTGTCACTGAAGACAGGTGCAACTCGACAGACTTGATTTACAGTTGTCAGAGGTGGAGTAAGGATGTTTTTAGTGTCTTCCCACAATAAATACATTACTCATTTAAGTTTTAAGGCAACAAATATAATAATAAACTTTACTTATGTAGCACTTTTCAACAGCAGTTCCAAAGTGCTTAACAGTTAATAAAATGCATAACAGTACACAGCTTGAAAACAATAAAAGCAATATGACAAAAAAAAACAGAATAAAAAGACAAATAAAACCGAATTTGCCAGCAACAAACTTATAAAAATGCCTATAAGTGGGTTTTTAAAAGTTTTGGTTTAAATTGTGGTGCAGATTCAGCTGACCTTCCAGGGAGAGGGAGGCAACTCCATAGTGTTGGAGCTAAAATGGTAAAAGCAGGATCCCTCTTTGCTTTTAGCCCAGATCGTGGGATATTTAGAGGCTCCAAACCGACAGTCGGCATTCAGACAGTTTGGGGCCTTTGGTGAGCATTTGTTGGTTTTTCGGTGTCTCACACCGATGACTCTGGTCTGCCTGTTTCGAAGTTATTTCAGCCAATTCAGGATGTTGAATCTGTGGCGGAGCCTTTCAGTGACAGAAATCACTCCGACTGGCTGTTCAGCTTAAAAAAATAAAGAAGGATGGGAGAAACGGATGTGAGGAAAACAAGCCAACAAACGACATGCCCGTCTGGAACGAAGTGGTGCGTGAGAGTGGTGTGAAAAAGGTCGGCAAACATTGCTTTATTTCATGTACGTATCATAACAACAGCTTGTATATATCCGCCGTCCGGTGCAGAGCGTACGTGGTAGTTGGCTGTCGGCTGTAGTTTCTGCGGTGTGTTCAAGTGCAACTTTTTGACTAAGACAAAGGCAACATGAGGCGACACAACTGGTGGCATTTGTCGCTGCTAGTTCTTTGATGTCGGGCTGGTGTGTCTGTGCCGTAAGAGCAATTGGTCAGAAGATCTGTGTAATCTTTGAGCAGAGCATTGGGTTACAAGTTCAGAAACATAAGAGGGTCCCATCCTATGGAGGTCTGAATGTGAGCAGGATACTGAACTGCATCCTGAAGCTCACAGGAAGCCAGTGTAAGTGGGCCAGAATGGGACAATGGGATAATGACCTGTAAATATTTGTTTTAAATATCACCCTTCACCCATGACTCTGACTCTAAACTACCTTTTGTGGTAAAGGAATAAATCAAGTTATCATAAATGAAGACCACTTGCAGGTAAACGGTAACACGTTCTATCTGGACCAGTGATCAGCCAAATTTCAGGCTCTTTGTTGAACGTACAAATAATAAATGAATGGAGTCTTTTTAAAATTTATTTATGCCATACTATTGAAACAGCCCATCCCACACTGGACTAAATATCACACAACAATACCACATATAAATAAAGACTTCCTCCAATTCACATTATCGTTGAAAAGAAAGACAAGCTTTGTCTGCACAGCACAAGCTACGCAAGTCCCAAAACAAAACAAATGGAAGCGTGCAGTAATTATGAAGTCACATTTTAAAGCATCAATCATGTGCATTTATTGTCTAAATTCCAGTTTAAGGAACAACATACACTAAGTTACCCTGCTGATGGCGGATGTGGCAGGTTAGGGGGGCTGCAGAGCTGCTAATGAGAAGTGAATCTGTCTGACGGCTGTGATGTTGGTGCTGCTCAATCTAGCCTGTTGATTTAGGAGCTGTTTGTGTTATCTTTAGTTTATGGCCGTGCAGTAAAACCGAAGGTGTGGGGGTCAGTGTGTGTGTGTGTTTCAGTGTGTGTGTGCAGAGGTCAGTTCGGCCACCTGGCCTCTGGACAGCTGCTACTGAGACACATGCTGCTCAGAGCTCATCCTACTGTACACACACACACACACACACACACACACACACACACACACACACACACACACACACACACACACACACACACACACACACACACACACACACACACTTGCAAATATTAATATATGCACAGACACAAGTTCACACAGTGCAGCAGACAGACGCACAGAGAGACGGACAGAATTTCAAACAGTTTATTACATCTATGTATTAATTAACCACATTAATCAAACCTGCTGTGGATTTGTCTTCATCAGATCCACGTTGTTTGTATATATGTGTGTGTGTGTGTGTGTGTGTGTGTGTGTGTGTGTGTGTGTGTTGCCTGATAATCACATCATTAAAAACCAATGATGTTTGTGTTTGGACTGGCACTGTCAACACAGGAGCTGGTTACACAGCTGCACTGACACACACACACACACACACACACACACACACACACACACACACACACACACACACACACACACACACACACACACACACACACACACACACACACACACACAAGAGAAAGAGACAGAGGGATGAACACAGTGCCACACCAAAACACACAAACAGCACCATTAAAAAAAACAAACTCCTCTTCCTGTCTCTGTTTCCATTCACTCCCAGCCGTGACCCGTCCATGAGGTGTACTGAAACTGGATTGAGGCCCTGAGGTGTGTGAGTGGCTGGTTACCTTTGTTGTGATGGGACCGTGAGGCCGTTGTCTGTCTCGCACGCCCAGACGCCGAGGCCTCGGGAGATGCTGAGGAGGTGAATAGGATCTCATGAAATGTTGGGAACTCTCCTTTCCTCTGCTGCCGGAGAAAGGTGTGTCTGGTTTCACATGTTAGGAGTCGTCATTACATGTAATCTGAAAGAACAAAGAGACAGAGAAATGGTCCAAAAGTTTGATAGGGCTCACTATTTTTGTTTATTCTTGATTTTTTAACAAATGGTAGAAGATTTGATGGAAAGAAAAACACAATTTACACCACAAGAACTCTGTAGTAACAATGAAAATAATTGTTAGTTGTAGGTCTACAGGAAATTTATTAAACTTAACTCACTGTGATTTATTTTAAAAGTTTTGCTTTTTTTCTGTTAAAAATGATAAAAAGAAAAAAAAAAAAAACAACAACAGCAATCAGATTAAACTGTCTAAGCGTTTGTATACCTGTGTGTCTATGTTCAAGCAGGTAGATTAGTTCATTTGAATGTTTAGCAATAACAGACGAAGGTATCCAACCAGACATGATGCATATTTCTCCTCATGGCGCAACAATAGAGTCTCAGCCGTTCTAATCCTTTTACACAATTATCCCTCAGTGTTTGTGTGTTTAAGCACAGCTACTCTGACTGTGGCTTTTCCATGGACGTGAACCAAAACAACTCAACCGCCATTATCCTAAAATAGCCTGTAAGTACAAGATAAACATGTGTGTGAAACTAATTGTGCGTTGTGCGGCACTGGCTTGTTGAGGAGCGCTGTTGTGACAACAGATTAAACATCTGTCTGAACCCATTGCTGAACCCAAATTGCGATTAGGAGGGAAATAGAATATATCCCTTGTCTCGCCAAATTGTGGAAGATGTAGTCTAGGTGACAGTGAACAAGCAGAAGCAGACAGAATAGATTACAGATAAAGAACAATGGATATTCTTCTCTTCACTGAGCTTAATCAGAGAAAAGAATAAACAACCATCACCACTTTTTTTTCCCTCCTTTTCTTCGTTGTTTTTCTAACATGCTGAATCAGAGAAAAGCCACATGGAGTTAATAACTTGGCGCCATAAAACACTGCGTCCTGACATACTCTCTCGTATTTTCACATGCACAAACACTTCTGCAACAGCGTCGATGCCGGAGATATGTCATCTGTTTATCACACTCTGCATAATCTAGGAATCTGTCAGAGGATTTGTTCAAGCGAAGGCTGTTTTCCCCCAAACTGCCAAAAGAACAAAAAAGAACCAACAAAAGCGAGAGACAGAAAGAGCGCCGCACGTCACAAACACAATGAAATAAGGCCCCAGCTTGATGTGAGAAGCACTACAGCAGGAGAAGTGGCTGAATGAGTTATAGTAGGCTGTAAGCTGTGCTGAAGAAATGGGTCTTAAATACTGGTACACTATATGATTCTCTGACAAGGACAGGAATCTTGTTGCAGATGGGGCTTTATAGGAGAGGGCTGCTCTGTGTCAGATGCGAGGAGTGATGCATGGAGTGATGCATGGAGTCCTGCGTCCTGCGAGAGTGGAGTATGAGGAGTATTAGTAAATCATTTGATGCTTTAAACACCTTTGAAGGGCAGCACAGTAATTGTCCTTGCAGCAGTGTACTGTATGTGTCCAACGTATTCTCATATAACGGTTCATATGATATCTTATGAAAAGTTATTCCTCATTTTTTCTACAAATGTCCAGTGTCAATTTCTTTTCAAAATAATCTTTCACAGGGAACAACTTGATTTGGTTTGGGCAATGCAACCACTTAAGTTTAGGAAAAGATGGTTTAAGGCCCAGACACATCAACCCAACATCAAAGAACTAGCGGCGACGAAGGCCGACCATTGAGTCGCTTCATGTCTTGGCCAAAAGGTTGCACTTAAACACACCGCAAAGAATACAGGCAACGGCCAGCTACCATGTACGCTCTGAGCCTGCGTGAGAGGAAGTAACTCTCCCTACCAGCACGATTTAACATTCAAAAAGGGAAACAGCATATAGTTTGGATGAGGATGATGTTAATAATTAACTGTTTAACCGTTAATCGACATTAAGCATTTTCACCGATTAATGCTGGCGGTTAAAACGGTTAAAAGAAAAATGAAGAGTTATGTCGTTGCAGGATACAGGAAGTCCATCTTGAGCGATGTAGCCTTGAAGCATTACACAGAGAAATAAACTGTACGCAGCCTGTCTGCCACACCTACGTTCACAGCTATAACACCACCAATTAACCCACACTCACCGCCGCCACGGGGAGCACAAGCCTCCAGCAGAGCTATCTGCTAACGTAGCACAAATACACACAATTTGTCGGACAATCGCCAAAGTTAAACTGGGTGACAGGGTATCGTTACGTTGGGTAGACACACAGCTAAACTAAATGATGCAGTGGTGGTGGTGGACTTTTATTGGGAAAGTGGTTGCATGTGTACAGCACCATCGCTGCTACAGTAGCGCTCTAAAACCTACTGTATGATAGAGAGAGGCTACCCTACCCTGTGATCATTTTTCCCATTGAAAAGATGAAGAAACGACTGTGGTCACCGTGAAAAGACGTTCAAAAGTGGCTGAAAAGTTTTTTCAATGTTGAGTTTTGTATGTCAGCTTAAAGATATAAGCTATGAAAGCCTTGATGGACATTCACCCTTTCCTGATAATGTTTCTTTTTAATACTTTTATTTACAGGTGTCCACCGTGACAGACCATCTGAAACAGGCTCCTGGGACGTGGACTAAAATAACATACAATAGTGGCATTACTTGTGTGTAAGCGTTTAAAGTTACGTGATCAATAATCAACATTGACTTCTGGTTTCACACGGGACATGAACATCGGTCTACAGGGCTGGTGTTGTTTGAACCACCCATCCACCCGGACCTCCTTCCTCTTTATACTTTCTGGTTCACAATTACGTGGATTACATAATTTCTTTTGCGGCATATATATGAGTTTCAGCACACTTACTTTTCGTAGCTACAAACAGTGTATGAGGCCAGTCTGATGCATCTATAGTACCATGGAGATGTAATTCATGGTTATATTGCTGTATGGAAGTCAAAGTCAGTTATCTCAAAGAAAGAGGGTCAGGCCCATTCAATACTGTCCACAGCAAGAGCTTAAAAAGCACCAGAAAACAGAGGGGGGGGGGGGGGTGGATGGAGGGAGAGAAAGTGGGAAGGGTGATGGAAAGGAGTTTGGGAAGGAAAAGTGAGAAAAGGACAACAGGACAAAGACAGGAGGGAAAGAAAAATATGAAGAGTCCTTTGCAGAGAAACAGAAAGAAATGAAGGAGGCGAGAGAGTGAGAGGGAGGTGTGTGGAAAGAGGAGTGTGGGAAAAATCAATATGCTCTCTGGAGCGACTGGAAGAGACAATCAGTCCTGTCTGACCCTCGTCTCCCCTTGGTGTCAGAGTCAGTCAGTGTGTGTGTGTGTGTGTGTGTGTGTGTGTTAGCGTATGCATTTGTGTGTTAGTACATTTATTTGATTCACAAATGCCTGCATGCATTTGTAAGCGACGTGCCTACACATTGATTTTAAAGTTTGAGTAGATTCATGTGCCGATACGGGCAACTGTGGTCGCAATCATACGTGTGCGTCCGTGTCCCCTCTTGCCGTCCTCAGCTCAAATATGTTTTATTGGCATGACTGCTGAGGGCAGGAGAATGATGCCAGGGAAGCTAATGGGATAAAAGTTCATTACTCTCCCTCTATCAACTTTATGAGAAAGGACAGATCGAACAAAGACTCTGAGCAAAGTTGGAACAGGATGAGGCTGTCACATCCGCAAATGGACACTAGCAGCATTAAACATGGCACCGAATGTGTTGATTCTTGCTCGCAGTCGCTCGTAGTCACTTCCCTCGCTAACTCCATCTATGTCACTGCCATCTACTGGGGTCACGTTCGCTCACAAGCCACAGGCTATGGGCCAGATCTTCTCAGATTATCCCGAGCTACTTTTTGTGAAACAGCCTCGCTTTCGTAGCTATCATTATTATCATCAATATAAAGGAGAAAGCGCTCCTTTGCCCTCTCTCTCCTTCTCTCTCTGTATATGTATGTGTGTGAATGGTTAGCATTTTAGCAAGCCTCGAGGCTAGCGGCTTTCACAAGCCATCCACTCGACGTTTGGGGTTTGTAAAGCTGGCTCAACCCGCCATTGTCTGAGTCCCACTCCTGAATTCAGTTTCTCCATCTGCCCCCGGGCACCTCTCAGACTGACAGGGGGGCGAAGGGGGTAGATGGATAGATGAAAGAGCAGACAGGAAGAATACAACTCCTCGGAGAGAGAGAGAAATACACCAGTCACGATATCCACTTTTCTGAATCTCTCTATCACTCCTCTGCCACCGTCATCCAATCACCTCTCTTATCCCTTCCCTCCCGACGCCCTCCTCCCTGCTCTGTGTCTCCGCTGTGCAGTTGCAGGGGGTTAATTGAGGTCTGAACAGCAGGGGGCTCTTATGACACCTTTGCTTCGAAAACACACACATACACATACACACCCACACACACCCACACACACCCACACACAAACACACACACACACACACACACACACTTAATTCTCTGCACATATAAAGGAATAATCAAAATTTCAGGATGCAGGAAATGCACAAGACTCATTTTTTTCAGTGTTGTGCTATGCAACAGCTACATTGTTAGAGCGTGTACATGTTTGACAGAGAGAGAGAGAAAGTGTGTGTGTGTGTGTGTGTGTGTGTGTGTCTGGGGGGTGATGTCAGATTTAATGACGGTTTCCACCCTTTTGGTAAAAGGCTGCCTCACCCCAAATCAGGAACCAACTGAATAAAGCACACAATTAATCCAACAAGTCGGCGTGGCGTATCGAAGCACCGCACACACAGAACAGAATAGATTGACAGGCGTGCGTGTGTGTGTGTGTGTGTGTGAGGGTGAGTGTGTGCGTGCGCACTCGCTCTGCATGCTCTGTTAGTAGCAGATGGTAGGCCGGTGGTCTGTTGCCAAATTCACTGCGTGATCATGTAAATGATCACATGCACACCCACGCTCAAGTAACACAAATGCCCCTGTAACTAGACCGCGACATAAACAAACATATAAGCACACACACACATGCACACACACGAATGCAGACACCTGTAGTGAGATAAACAGGTGAGCGGGATGATCATCGCTGCACCACCATCGATCTAAATTAGGTTGTTTTCCTCTCGACTCTTTTTAAATTCTCATTGTGAAGTCTTTAATGTGAAACAGTGGCTGCGCTGCTGTGTGTGTGTGTGTGTGTGTGTATGTGTGTGTGCGTGTGTGTGTGTGTGTGCTGCAGTTAAGATGTTGATTGAAGCTGAAGTTTAACAGTGGGAAGCTTTACATCAAAGACTGACATTCACCTTTCATATCCTCTCCTTTTGATGCACTGACACACACACACACACACACACACACACACACACACACACACACACTCTTCATGGGAACAGAGAACCGACAGTTTCACTAAATCAAGAATTGACATTTGCTTCAAACCTCTGCAATGCAGAAAGTCTTGTATGTACACACACACACACACACACACACACACACACACACACACACACACACACACACACACACACACACACACACACACACACACACACACACACACACACAGAGAGAGAGAGAGAGAGAGAGAGAGAGAGAGAGAGAGAGAGAGAGAGAGAGAGAGAGAGAGAGAGAGAGAGAGAGAGAGAGAGCGAGCGAGAGAGAGATAAGAGTCTCCTATGGGGTTTCAGGCCCCCTTTTGGCACACAGACTAACCCAGAACGCTCCCCATGCTTTGCCACAATGAACACAATATACAGAAGCACACACAAAGTCTCGCTCTCACTCACATTTGGCAGCAACAGCATCAGGTAACAGATGCTTCTGAATGACCTGCTTTTGTGGGCATCATTCATAATGTGGCCATTGAAAATCACTTTCAACACATTCATAACCACTTATAGCTGCCTATGAATATTCACGGCTCGGAGGCGCCGCTGCACACATGCTCTGTAAGGGGATTCACGCAGGGAAACACCAACTAATGTTTGGTATATTTCAGATTCTTTGTGCTTTTAAATTTCCATGAGGCTTTGTTCAACAAGATGGATTAAAAGCAATTTAAGTTTTGCAGATACAATTTTTATAAAATTTCCCCTTCTAATATCCCCGGAGGAAATTGCTTTCCAGACTATGTTCCGATATGATACAATTAACTTTGATAACAGGTTAAAGTAAAAGATGATGTCCTCAAAGGACCCTTGAGAAAACCCCATCATCGCTGTTCATCCACAACCTTACAACAAAAAGTCTTTCCAAGTTTTCATCTGCTCTCCTTTGCTTATTGCTCCTCGAGGGATTTAGAGTCGTGCTCTAACAGCCAGTGAGTCATCCTCAGGCTTGAGCTTGATGCGATTTCCAAATATCAGCCGCAGAATTACAGGAGGTTCTTCAAGCTTTACCTTTAGTCTCGTGGCAGCTGCAGAACTGAGACTGCCCACCGAGGTTTTACTGATAACTTAAACTGCTTTTTCTCAGCACTTCTTGCACAACAGACTCACTTCGTACTCTTTGATACTGAGATTATCCAGCGTCTAATATACAGACAGACAGTTTGACAAGTTCACTACCAATGCAGGAAATGTTGTGGCCTGTTAAGTTGCCAAACCTTAACCACCTCACCACTGTGAAGTGTTGGACCTCTGGTAGAGCTATGGAGACACTCTTTTTGAGTAAATCCTCATTTTGTTTGTCTCCTACATGACGAAGAACAGTCCTGCCAATGGTTTCACATGTGCGATAATGCTCCAAGATATACTGCAATGCATCAGCAAAGATAAATGTTAAACTTCTGAGTTTCCCTTTAACTCCCAGGAAAGAAAACTAAATATTTTGCCCCTCTGACATGAACTTTGCGTGTGCATCTCTGGCCTAAACTAATCTTCATCAGTTTTTATTTATTTTTGCCACTACTTGAATATTTCTCTCTTCTTCGTTAATCATGAAATGGAAAGTAAGTGTGAAAATTTGCCATAAATGTGGAGAAATACGGGAGAACTGTGACCCCGGGAGGAAACCAGGAGAGGGTGATGACAAACCGGAGTCTCCTGGGAAGATCAGGAGGATTAAAGTCAACTCAATTTATTTTTGTATAGCCCAAAATCACAAATCACAATTTCGCTTCAGGGGGCTTTTCAATCTGTACAGGATATGACATCCTGTGCCCTTTACAGAACGAAAAACTCCCTAACTGAAAAAAACCCTGGGGTTTGGCAAGTATGCAACAAAGGCAGGGAAGAACAAGACTGTTAGCTCGTGAGCATGGCCGTAAACAATGCAGCTTTCAAAAACGTTCCAATAAACTGGCTCCACATGGCACCTTTAACCATATCATCATTTTCATTCCCATAAAAACAATATTTTCTAAAAAGTTGGCACTGAATGTTACAAATAGTTAACACTGAAGGTAATTCAGGGTTTTGCAGATTAGTTCAATATGAATGTCTGTCTGGCTGCAAGGCTGGACACCTGTCAGAACAATATGGTTTCGGTTTATGGTTTTGGATGACCTATATTATTTTGACGTCACGTTCATTCGCCTCAGAGTAAAATTGCACTGTATACTGTTCCACTCTGAGGATACATGAAAAATACTATCAGTGTCACGGCCCAAAGGGTTGGATGACAAAGCAAGAGCAGTGTCACTATGGTAACCAGACGTCAACCTGAGTACATTTGTCACCAGTTTTTAATCGACACATAAACCCTCATTATAAGTTTGTAAGTTTAAAATGGTAACAGGCTGGGTGACATGTTAGTGTTTTACTCAGACTGTATATAAGAAGAGGACGTATAGTCACCGTAACGACACTGTTTACTGCAGTTACTGAGATTTCCAGGGTGTCAGTGAATATGTCATAAGTTTAGAAGCTGTCAGGCTTGTCAGACATACCAGTTTTGCTGACAGCTTAAAGCAACAGCTTAAGTGTATTGTATTTAAACAACGTATTAAGAATATTGGGCTCCTCCTATAATAAATAATATACGTTCGGGTACAATAGCACATTTATATGACAACAGAGTGTGTTTTTTTAATGACACCTCAGTGGATACACAATTCTCTCATCACGAATGCAACAGCTTTTTCTTTAAGCTAGCTAAACCAGATGAATACAGCAAACATGACATAAGAATAAAACAAAAAAAAAAAAGAAATACATGGACAAAAGGAAACAGAGGAAAAGAGGCGAGAAGTTGAGGCAGCGGTTCATTTCTTGATTGAAACCAGATGAGGACCGGGAGGCGATGAAAGATCTGGGAAAAGCCCCATTAACCAATTAGCTCTCCTAAACAGCCATGTCTCCGCCTATCAGAGGGCTTCACCTGACTGATTCACTGGAAACACTTTTACAAAACTTTTAATACACTTGAAATGAGTGTTGCTGATGCCTGTTGTGTGTGAGTTTAGGGAGCTTTTTATCACGCTAAAAATTTTAAAAGCACACACGGCCGCATGTTGTCTGTTCGCACTAGAAGCAAGACGTGAGTTCATAGACTGCTATAAGTAGTGTGTGTGTGTGTGTGTGTGTGTGTTTTAGCGTGAAGCACTGCTGTGTGATCGTGTACTTCTTTTTCCTCAAAACAAATTCAGACCACATGTTTTTCAAACAATGAATTCAAGACTAGATTTGGGAAAGCACCTTACAGTCCCTCCCTTCCCTCACACTCCTCCCTCCCCGTCTCCCCCTCCCCTCCCTGCATCCCTCTCACCACATCCATATGTCTCAACCAGTATCTTTCTATGTCTCTTTTCTCATCTGTCAGATCTCATCTCTCGCTCTGGAGCTTTTATCCTGCCACAGCGTGAGGACAGCTTCAGCTCAGCGTGGAGTGGATGATAGGAAATCGAGTTCCCGCTGAGAGTATATGATGCGACCTATTGACCTATTGACTCAGTGAAACACGATGACAGAAGGGAAGGAAGTGCACAGTTGGCAAGGAATGCAAATTCCGATATTTTTTTTTTTCTCGCACAACACTCTGAAAGGCGACTCTTCAGACGATCCTGAGAGTCAAAGAAAGTGAGGTAGGATGGAAACGGAGGAGGTACAGTGGGGTAATAAGGAGAAATACATGGCCAAAGCTCAACAGCGTGAGAAGAGGAAAGGGAAGGGTGGCGCTCTCACCTTTCTCACTGCTGTTGCCGAGACACCAAGAGCAAGTGGCATCGCCATGACAACGCAAATACAAACATCAGCGACTGGAGTGTGTCAGAGAAAATCCTGTCTAATTATATACATGCTGATTTAGGATTCTCAGTATCCCCCTTCATATGCAGGCCTAATGCAAACAGACACACACACACACTGACTGAATGATTTAATGTGGTATTTTCTGTGTGTAAGTGTTTTCTGTGTGTGTGTGCAGTGGGGAATGCCTTGGCTGAGATCCTGGTTGCGTGTGATGGAGAACTCAACAAATTTCCAAACAAACACTCTGGAAACAATTAAGAGAGAGAAACATGGAGAGACAGAACGATAGAAAGGACAGAAAAGACAGGGAGACAGCGAAAGATGGATGAAGGACACAAGACAAAACAAACTGTGAAAAAACAAACATCTCAAGAGCAAACGACTTCCATGTCTCTCAGACTGAATAGCAAAGACACACATGCACAAACACGACATAGTCTTTGATTAATTAACAAAGACAGAGTGTAATGTCTATGACACAATATTCCCAAATCACAGGAAATGATTATTCCCAGATCAGGGGGAGTGAATGGAGCCATCAGTCTGAAGCTCTGGAGAGTTGTCAGCTCCAAAAGGCTGCAGACATACAGATCACCACCTGCTGCTGTGGAGTCCACATATATTAGCACTGCTACAACCACAGACATGCTGAGAAGTCTCCTGAAATAAGTCAATACAAATTCACAATATCTCCTCTTAACACTGGCCCACACTAAAAGATTTTTTTAATCTTAACAGATTGTGAAAATGTGAGAGACCCCACACATAACATATGTTAAATTTAACAGTTTTGTTCCTTCAGTGAACATGAACAAGAGTCCTGACTCAAAAAAACAGAAATGTCACAAAACATCTTGACCAAACGTGACTTTCAGAAAAATTAGCGGTTAGTTTTACTGCTATTTTTGTACTGATACTTGTACTGCGAAGGATGGACGGATGAAGTCATGGACACGCGTTAAATAAACGCTTGACTTGTTGCCACAAATCAACATATTGGCTATCGTTCTCTACCACGTGACTGCGTCGTCGTCTGTCCTCTGGGTTCCCCACAAACAACAGGATTTCTAATCAGAAATATTGAACATGTTTAGTATTAATGATCTTAGATTGGTGCGGATAGGATGGATTTCGGAGCCAAAAGACACTCTTAACAAACCTCACACCACAGAAACATCTGGCAACATAATCTTTAAATCGTAGTGAGGACCCGGCATTAGGATGGAAAAATCATGAGTGTTGAGATGAGTACCAGAAAAAAAAGACTTGAATTTTCTTGCTTGGCAAGAGTCATCCATAATGGTGACATTGGTTTTCTCTTCTGAACGGATCAAAATATTTAACAAATAGACACGATTCGTCAATCAAACAAAGAGAGAAGGAATACATTATAATGAAAGAGGGAGTGGGCATGTCGCGGTAGTCGGTGTTACCGGTGTTACACAGTGGTCGAGCATACACCGATTACAGTATGTGCTCACCGCCCCCACTGTCGTTTTAGTTAAAACTGGGTTATACTCAATAGTCCGAAAGTCAATGCAGCAGGAGGATTTCAAACACAGGGATGAGAGAGCTGACAGACCAAGAGATGGAAAAGCACACCTGCCTATTTGGCAACATTTCAGAATTAATCCCAATGCTATGAGGGAACCATAATGTTAAGGAAGTAAACGCCACGAGGAGGACGGCGCGGTCACGGCCGGTGTGCTCGGCGCAGCGGCATCAGGTAGATCCCTGCAGCCTCACGGCAAAAGCTAGACCAAAGTTTACATTCTACACATACTGACCATCATGTTTTCTTGTAAAACGTCCGGCGTAATCAGTATCACCGGCGTTGTAACAAATTAACCGGTGGGAAAAATTCCTCACCGCGACATCCCTGGGAGGCAGGGTTCGATGAGCCTGAAGAGCCACGTGAGAAACAAATATTGCATGCTGGGTACTGAGAGCCACCCTGACTGATGAGACAAAATAAACGGCAACACCTACAGAAACTTAAACTTCATCTTGGGAAAAGACATCACACTACTGGCAGTACAATGACTGTTTATCATTCATAACATTGCAAAAGAATAAACATTTCACTGATTACAACTTTGTGTAACAGTATTCATGCAGCGGTAATGTGTAGTGGTAGTAATATGTGTGTGTTGTACGTGTTCCCACCCCTTCAGCACCTGCTCCGGGGAGTGAACTCGTGTCCATCAACAGAGCTGTTCATCCCGTCTAAACACTCAGTGATAGATGCAGCAGCTAATCAGGGCAGTGATCACACAGTGATGTCGTTACAGCCCACAGACGCTCCGAGCCAGATCCCGCCGGGTGGTTCACTACCACATCATGTACAACTCTTTCTGATGAGTCACTTTTAACTGGTGTATTTCACAATGAACACACTTCCAGTTTCTTAAGCTGTCTGTGAAAAACGTTTTAGCCTTTTAATCGGCTGTGACATAAAGAAAGACACTTTTTTGACAAATGTGATGACTAACTGAGGCAACCTCAGGCAACGTGTCCTAACAAGAGCCAAGTCAGTGACATTGACTCATGTCACCTACAGTAATACTGTCTGTTAAAATAACAGTGAGAGTAGTTTGTATTCATGATAGGGCTACATAATAACTCAACTATTAATCGCGATTCTGGTGATCACAATTTCGGTTTCCCACAATTAAATGATCATCGACTGCTATATCCATCCATCCATCCATTCATCTGCAACCACTTATCTCGTTAGGGGTCCTGGTAGGGCTGGAGCAGATCCCAGCTGGCATTAGGCGAAGGTGGGGTACACCCTGGCCAGGTTGCCAGTCCATCGCAGGGCTGACACATAGAGTCAGACAACCATTCATGCTCACATTCACACCTACGAGCATTTTAGAGTCATCAATTAACTGGCATGTCTTTGGACTGAGGGAGGAAGCAACCCGCGCTAACACGGGGAGAACATATAAACTCCATACAGAAGAGCCCCGAACCGGATTCAAACCTGCAACCCTCTTGCTGTGAGGCGACAGTGCTAACCGCTGCACCACCATGCAGCCCTTCGACTGTGATACTGGTGTGTAAAATGTTTTAAACATACATGTTGCAAACTAACAGTCATCAGGGGCGATCAAGGTGTTTCAGATGCAATTTTAGGGAAGTCATGCCGCTGCATACACATCCTACAGCAGCAGCCTGAGAAAAACTGCAGTCCCTAGTAGAAGAGCAATACACTATAATTTACAGGCAAATGAAAATACACTGAATTTAGGTCAAGAAGAACCTTATTTTAAATTTTGGTATAATTTTATTTTGCTTCCAGGATGCACTGTGACTAAGGAACAATCTTAAGTTGATGCAAAGATTTGTACATTAGCAGGAATATGGAGCACAACATGGAAGTAAAGCAGTGCTCCGTTAATTCAAATGTATCAGTGCAATAAAAATATTTTGTACATAAATATCAATGAATAATACCAACAGATAATAGTGATCTCAATACTGATCAAAGTCATTGTGATTATCACTATAATGCATAATAAAGCCCATTTGTCCGTGCCCTCTAGAACGACACAAATCACTGTTTAAAAGTAAATCGGTCTGATGACGTGACAACACTATGATTAATGTTTGGTTAGGTTTAGGCACTAAAACGACTTGGTTAGGTTCAGGGAAACGTTGTGGTTTGGGATAAAATGAGTACCTCGTTTTCAGGCTGGGGGACCGCCATCATCATGGTAGCAATAATTAACATGTGGTTAAGGTGAAGTTGACTGTCAGTTAAAAACAGGAAGTGAACTCCAGTGTGATGGTCTGATGTTTTGTTGATCTATCCATCGGCCCTTGTGGCACCCGTCACAAATGACCAAGTCCGCCCCTTTAGTTACTGTTGCTAGGTTGGAAAAGCTTGCGTAACAAAGTGGGTGAGAAAACACCGTTTGCCGCCATTTTCAACATTACAACATTTCATATTGATCTAACCATGCTTATTTAGTCATGATTTAGTCAGTTCCATCGACTGCAACTTTTGTGTTTGGCAGTAAGTTTGGTTTCAGCACATGTACAGTTTTTTGGTTAAATTAAAACACTGACCAGCATTGTTAGGTTTAGCTAAGTTAATCATTTTTTTCTCTCACACTCACCATACTGACCATGTGCTCCATAGGAAAAAAAGAAGAGGCACTCAGCCACTTCCTGCTTTTATACACTCAGTGACATCACCAGTGATGTCAACAGAGCAAACCAAGTAAGGGGGAGGAGGTTAACTTGAAAAAGTAATTTTGAGATGTATTGTGATCAGATTAACTATGGCTACAAAGGTATGTGATGTGTGGAAGTGTTGTACTACTAAGTTTAGTGGGAAGTACCCACCCACCCAAGGGTCTGGGCTCCCTGGGAAAATGGTACAGCCTGCTGCAGAGTGACTGTTGGGGATTGAGGAGACTATATAAGGAATTGAGTTGGGCTGATGTAGGTGAAGGATCTGTGTGTAGATGTGTGCATGTGAAGTTTGGTTCCTCTAAGTTATTTATCATAAGCTAAGTTATATACAGTTAAAGCCAAGTTAACTATTTGTTTGTTTTTTGTTATATATTTTGTTACACATGTAGCATGGTGACACTAAATAAAACCCCATTTTTTCACAACTGGGCAATGTTTCCTGAGTTCGCCTCCTACACTTTAAGCCACTTTGGTCAGGCTTCATAACAGCTTGACAAAAAGAAACATACTTCAGCATACTTTGGGTCAGCATAAAGCAGAGATAATATAAACAAAAAACATAATCGGATAAAATCAGGCAGGTTCACTAGAAACTCCCTCAGCTCAGGACTCCAACGGGGCCTTCGGCAGCACATGCAGTCGGAGTTCGTGGAGAGCGCTACACCTGCTGGGAGTCAACACCAACACCACGCTGCTGGAGGCCCAGGCTGTACTGCTTGGCCCACTGGAAAAAAGAGTGGTACAGGAGAACCAGGACGGTGCAGGGCAGACTGTCAGACCCTGCTGCAGTAAAATGAGAGGTTTTCTAATGGGACTCTGGTGCTCGGAAACACTACCGCTTTTGTCCACAGGGACCGCCAAAATCAACACAAAATGAAAGTTCCTCGTAGTAACTGTGTCTGCATACAATGTAATGTGTCTGTGAAGACTGTGCCATCAATGTAATGGGACTTATATAGTAATCTTGTACATTAAGAGGAAAGGGAGAAGTTGGCCGAGGTTCTGCTGGGCTTCAAGCTTTCTCAGCTGTTATTGGAGCACAGAGCGAAAAGGGGCGGGATTTAGGAAGGGTCTGTGGTTTTGCATGTAGAAAGAGAGAAGGAGGTAAAAAATTAGGACAAAAAACTGCATTAAAAGGGTTGAAATAAGTGTTTTAATATCAGAGACCTCTGTCTCTCTTGCCTCTGACACCAATTCAACATGTTGATATACCCAGTGGTTTGCAAACAATGGCCAATTAGAAGCGTCTGTAAAAGCTACAGGTGACGGTCAGCAATAGACGGCTAACAGTTGGCTTGGTGCATCGGCGTTCTAAGATTAGAGGCAAAGCTACTATTACGATTATTTTCTTGACTGCAATAAATGAAAATAAATAGATCCTTGAGAATCTGTGCAGATTCTCTTTTATTAGTTCACTTTATGTGGGAGTTTGTTTTCAATTCATGACTGAAGATAGTTGTGGAAACTGTGAAGCTTTATTTAGTCAGGGACTCATACTGGGTTGCCAGGGAGATACTTGGATCCTAACTTAAGAGCTGCTGGAGTAAAGTAGCTTTAGCTCTATTGTAATAAATTCACCATTAACAGCAGAGTGAGGTGAACCGCCTTTTCAGTCTCTCTGATAAAAGCCAATTTTTGTGTCTTACTTGAGATCCAATAAGTGATCGATGTTTAGTGTGTTCTCAACAATGCTGTCACCATCTACATACTAAAACCTGCTGGCATGTAATCTCAAGTTACTTAGCAACAGTCGTGAAGTGAGATCATGAGTCTGAAATATCTGCCGCTAAAAACTGCAAAGAATATACTTCATACTATCAACCCTTAACCTAAACCTTGCCCCCTCCTGAATAATACAAAAATTCTAGGCATCACCACACTAACTATTATCTCTCCCCACAAGAGGAGCAGAGAACAGACCATTCATTCATCCATCCTGTCATCCATTCATTCCTCCACTCTCTGAGACAATAGGCTGTTGTTGTTGTGTTTATGGTCTCTTTCTCCCAGGCCCAGTGCGCTGAGGACTCAGGAAGCCCGTTCACTCTAATAAAGTTTAACAGGCCCGTTTCAGTCCCACAGGACCCTGAACACATGGGACGACAGCGGAGCAACACTGACTTTCATTATCTCAAACTCCTGTGACCTAATTATATCCAGTTTAATCAGCACTCACTCCTCCACTGTGTGGTTTTCATTACAGGAATGTGGTAAGATGATTGACAAGGATGACTTAAACATCTAAGAGTGTAAAGTCTGAGTCAGAAGAATTACTTAATTACGTACTGATTGCTTCATTTGTCCCACATAGATACTGGCACAGACGGAAAGAATGTGACTTTAATGCTGCAGCGGGTAGAAATGGAGCAAATATGATTAAAAAAAAGTGATTTTTATAAAACGGTCACTATATCTTTACAGTAGTGCATGACACAGGTGATCTGAAAAAAATGATTTCACAGACCAGAGGAAAATAAACAATCAGAACTGAGCTGGAGCCTGTCGGCACCGAGCAGCTGTCAATCACTCTCGACCTCCGATCAAATGGTCAAACTTGGCAGCGCTGATCAAATATGAATCAATATTATGTTACATTAATGACTATTTCTGAAATCAAATGTTTCAGAATCATCTGGTAGTTACTGTTTAGCTATAAATTGAGAAAGTTTGTGACCTGGCAGCCATGTTGAGATCAACTGAGGAACTATTAAGCACCGCCCACCAGCCGAAGCACAGCCAATAGGAATGCTCAGGAATGACCTGTGATTGGCCAAAGTCTCCTGTCACGGGTTAGATTTTCTAAACCTGAAAACAGAGCGAGGAGGTGCAGAAGTCTAGTCTTCTCTCAGAAAGCTTGTGTTATTATAAAATTTTTGCGTATTGCAAGTTTATGGACTGTAAAAATATAAATTTTCACCACGCTGGAGGCTGTTGTACATAAAACCGATAGATACCTTGCTAAAATTCTGCTTATAGCCAGCAAAAAAAGCTATAACAAGAAACTGGTATAAAGTTGAGCCTCCATTTTTTTTAAATAAAAAACTATATATATATATATATATATATATATATATATATATATATATACATATAGAGGTAGGTAAAATCAACGCACACATGCATCACCGTGGCAACAGATTCATCACTGTCCCCAACCTGAGGTCATGACAGAAGCCGTCCGCCCTTGTAAACAACAGTTACTCAGTATGGTCGCCATGGCGCCAGCACATGTGATCTTGAGCAAACAGAGAGGAGTCGGTAATGTGTACATGTTCATGTCATCGGCCCACTCCATGTATGAGCTTCTGAACATGTCTGCGTGATTGTAACTATGTAAACACTGCTCAGTGTCTCACACAGTTTTCTCAGTGAAGCGCTCACTTCGCTTTTTTTTTTCCTGCAGGTCATCTTCATTTCTCTCATCTACTTTCCCTCCGTTGCACCGTTCCCACTCTGTAATATCTTTCTTTCTGTCTGGGTGGAAAAAAAAGAAAGGCATTACGGGGTGATAAATGATTAGAGCATTGAATTACTTCGTGTCAGGAGGAGGAATTTCACTGTCTTCAGCTTTCAGTATTAATGGGTTTTAGACATGTAACTCTCACATAAAACCCTCCAAGATAAAAAGGGGTGTTTGAGATTTAAGGAAGATTAAGAGATGTGCACAAAAATGTGAAGTAAATATGAGGAGACAGACCCACATCCATCCATGCCAGGTCCTTGTTGGGGATCTGCAGGTGTTCAGAGGCCTGGTGGCAGACGTAATCCCTGAACATATCTCGAGTCTCCTCTGAGATCTCTTAGGACCATATGATCATTTTAAACAGCATTTTAGACCAAAACCTGTTCATTTAAATTAAAGATGTTTTCTTTGCAGAGTTAAAGTGAATTCACATGTTGCTTTTGTGTAGACTTCAACTTTGGTGAAGTTTAGCACAAAATCAGAAACCATCTTGACAGTGCATTATTGGCACTGTCGCAATATCTGCAACGCTATTATAAAACTGGCAGCCCAAATCAAGCAATCTTCATATCTGTGGTATAATACCCACATATCACTGCTGTGACACGTCTAACCTTTGCACTTTCAGTATCACTCTGCATTAGAGTCATGGTTGCTTAGCAACAGGGTGACAGTGGATCACTTCCGCCAACACTGAACAGGTTACAGATACCAAAGTTAACAAAGTTAGATGCTAAAACCTGCTAAAAAATAGACCCATTAAGTATAATGTCTATGGACGAGAGGACTGAGCAGTGAGCACCTCCAGAAAAAAAAAAAATCCACCTGCTAAACAAGCAGAGCTACGTAAAGAGGAGGCTTTACAGTGTTGCTCAGAATATGCATGCAAGCAAGCAACAGAAATACACCAATCACTGACTCCAAAGCACCACGATTCAAAAACTATCTGATGCTGGCCTTGACATGAGAGAGATTATGGCTGTAAATGGATTGGCAACCGAAACTCGGGGACTGGAGAAACAGCCTCACCACGCAAAGCATCATGTATTCATCAGCATCTGTACTCTTTTTCAGTGGAAGCACACTAAATAGCCACATATCGTAATGTAAATGAATAATGCTTTGCGGCGGGCCGAACAACATCCCTTAGCTGTGATATAATCACAGTATTAGCTATATAACCCTGCCCCGCAGAATGTGAAATGATGCCAAAAGAGCTTTACTATATCGTATTATTTTGCCACAACCAACAGTAGTCATGTTGCATGATCATGATATCATCAAGCTTCCAGAGCCACTTGATGCACAGATTGATTTTGCTGTCTAGTGTGACGGGGCACTTAAATGCTGTAACGTTTTCTTGTAAAAATGAATAAATAAATTAAAAGAAATCACACCAAAATGTGTGAATCTCTGAGATTTGACAAACATGAAATCGGCATTCAATACATTTCCTTTCTCACAAAACAAAGCTGACATTTTGAATATCTTAAATTATGAATTGTTTACAGACTTATCTACTAACTCGAAGACTTCTTTTTCTGTGTCTTTGCTGGAGAATCGTTACCTTTCCTTGTGTTACCACCACCAACTATTGATAAGTGAAAAGTGTGAAACTAGCACCAGGAATAAGTATTGTGTTGCACGGATACTTGTGCACAATACAAACAAAATGAGGACATTGCTCTGCAGCACTAGTAGTGATCAAAAACCCCACAGCGTACATTTAATTAGTCCCAGTGGACAGATTAAAGTCTAGACCACATGTGACTCAGGAGTTTGAAGTACACTTTCCCTCCCCCTAAAAAAACAGACATACATTCAAAAGAGAAACTGTGGTAAAGACAAGAGAAACTTGTGCCTCGTTCACACTACAAGACTTTCAAAGTCCTCAGATCGCTGTACTGTTCACACTAAACAACTTGCTGTCTTGTAATCAGGAGTCTTGAAGTCGTTGTGGTTTTCCCACTAAAGGACTGACAGGTGACGGGAGGTCACACACTGCAAGGTCTATCACCGGGAGGAATCCCAGATGAGATCTCCACACTACATTTTGTCTCAAAAACACACGAGAAACACATGGTAAATGATGTGATACCATATGGGAGACACATACTGATGTTGATGGCACGTGTTCACAACAGTTTCCATACGTCTTCTTTATTATTTATTCCTCTAGGTGCAACAACAGCTTTGCTCGTGTTGCAAAAGTAACATATATAGTAAGTTCCTGCTGTTATAGGTGACCCCTCCTCCTCCAGGTTACCCTTCAACCTGGATCTTGCGCTCTCATTGGCTGTGCCTTGTGGCCGGAGTCCCCGACAGGTCCAGATATTTAGCGTGCAAGATATCTGGAAAGTGTCTGCGTCTTTGAACAGTTCACACATACTGTAACACTGATGTGCGAGCGGCAAGCCAACTTGCCAATTTGCCTCTGATCTGGGGAGTGGAAAATCAGGGCTAACGTTGTGTAGCGTGAACTAGCAATAAGGGAGTTTGGTCTTTGTCTGTCCTGTACAGACTGACTCACATCAAGCAATGTGAGTGAGACTCATACGGACTTTTCCCTCCTAACATTTGATTAAGTAGGGGATTAAAGTATATCCACACTTGGACTCAAACTCGAACGAGTGTTTACCTTCAAATCGGAGTCACAATCTCTAATCAAGACCTCACGAAAAAACGTCAAGAGCAGAATTGATGTTCTTGCTCAAATTTAATAAAAAGGGAAATTCCTGGGAAAACAAAAAGAATAAAACTCAGAGAACAGGACAGACTTACAGATGTAAAACACCCTTGACTTTTCTGCATTTTATTCCGACATACATCTGCTGGGAGAACAAAAGACATGCAAACCTGCACACCCACAGAGCGAGAGTGACAGGGAGAGTGGGTGAGCGGGGGTTAGAGAAACAAGGAGAAATGAAAAGTGTCTTTGAAAGTAAACAAAGGCAGAGTGATCAGGACCAGATTGGTGCAGATCAAACAGTAGTGTTGAAGTAGGAGGAGAGAGGCCTCTGATGGAGACATCAAACAGAACTAATGTAAACCACATATCGGCCTGACATCACACACAATGCACGATGGAGAACACAAAGTGAGCAGCGAAGTGTGCACACACACACAAAATGGACATTGGATCACACACAAACAGCCCCTCAGTCAGAATCTCTCAAATTTAATACATGCATCTGCACATAAGGACAAACCCCCGCATGCAAGCACTCTCTCGCACACACATAGACATCAAGAGCCAAGTGCTCAGCAAATACTTCTAAAAGCTGAATATTAGGGCATTTTCTTTCCAGGAAATTAGAATTATGGAGCAGCAAAAAAAGATTTATCAGCAAGGGTCGAAGCCAAGTAAAACTGAACGAGAAGATATTTGATCAGGAGCTTGTATTCACCAGGGATGACGAACGTGGAGTAGGTGATACACGCCGCTGGAAAGGGATGTAAAATCATCTGAACGTTAATGGAGTCATAATCTTCGCATGATTTTTCTCTGTATGCGAGACACGGCCGCTGACCCGTGATGTCAAATGGATGAGAGAAAATGCTGAAGGAGAATACTTAGTGGTGATTGGGCTGTGTCTATTGTGGAGTCTGTCTCTATGTGAGTGGGTGTGTGATGTTACAGCTACCTACGTCACTGCGGTGCAGGCCACAATGAATCAGCAGCACAGCGATCGATGCTCTCCAAAGCGAACAGGAGTCGGAGACGGAGAGTCGGAGGTTACAAACAGGTCAGCGCCAGGCTGGCCTGTGGCAGAAACAAAAGGAATATTTAAGCACAAAGACGCAGTCCGCCAGCACACTTTATCCACAGAAGCAAATCCACATTTCTGAGAAAGTTTCCACACATTTTACCCCTGATGTTAAAAAGAAATGGCTTCCACTGGAGTGGCGTCAAAAATCACACATCATACCGTCAGTAATGTCTTCACTAACCACAGTGACAAACGCAAAAGATATTCACCTCAGATGGCAGTGTGTACTATTAATACCCTTTTGGACAGCGCTAAGGCACACAGTGGCGTTGTGAGGCTGGGGTATACACTCAAAGCCTTCTACATTAGCTTGTGTCACGTCGTCTCACCAAGTCTAAAGTTAGTGTTTATAGCTCTTCTGAATGCATTCATGGTGTTGTACACATGTGATGGAAGCAGTTGTGTGAAGAGTGAAAAAACTGTGCTTCAAAGTGAAGTTAAAATACTGCCCTTTTTACGCCTGGACAATCGCTGCGTAACGTGGCCGTGCTCAGGGGGTTGTCAGTTTTGGAAACTTAAAAAATTGTAAAATGCAGCTCTGCCTGTTCAGAAGTTGCAAAAGGTAGTGTCCAAGACGGGAACCTGCAAGTTGGGCAAACTCATGAGATGGTTAAGGTCAGGAATTGACCTTAAGGTATTGCTCTTGAATAGTTAAGGTCAGGATTGGTTTTCAGGCAGCGAGTCAAGCGAGAGTTTTTGCAATTTTTTGCAGATGCCAGATCGGATTTCACAATTTGTGGGTTACCTTCTGGACGCATCCGTCGTAAAGAAGCCGTTTAATGATCTGTAAAGCACATTGCTTGAAGTATCCAGTGTGATGCCTTCACGAGCTTCAGCATTTTAACAGATTAATACTAAAGGTTGAAGGGTTAAAAGAATAATAAAATTAATTAAAAGTGGCTGCATGTCTACGACACTACACGCAGCAATGTGGCTGCTAACGCTCCCGGACGGTGAACTGGGACAGTGAATGCAGCACCGGGGCTGCCAATGCTTCCGGACGGTGAACTGGAGACAGTGAACGCAGCTCCGTGGCTGCTACAGTAACTCTCCTGATGGTGAACTGTAGACTCAGTTGTCTGTTGTGCTCATATACTGCAGGGAGTGAAAACTGGATAAAACCAACATAAATTCCCATCTGAATTAAAGTGGCACATTTATGATTTTGTTCTATGGGAAAAAATGTCATGTGTAGGTTGATAGGAACAGATTTCTATTCCTGTGCGTAGCAACACAGCTTCTCTAGTAGTGTTTATTCAAATGAGACTTTTCCCAAGCAAAAGAGTAATATTTGCTGAATTATCAGAGAAATATTCATCCACAGTGTGTGCTGGTCTGCCAAGAAAGGTCATTAACCTCTACAGTCTCCAGCCAGAGCGAGTGATAACCAGTCTGCTCGCTTTTCTCAGACTCTTTTCTCGTCCCTCTCGGTCCTCTCTTGCTGTCACTCCTTCTTTTCTATAGCTCTATTCATTAAAGCTGAGAGCCTATTGAACATCGGCCTAATTAATTTGCTAAACAACCGAGGGGCGTGGTGTATGCGGTGTGTGCGTGTATGCATGTGGGCGTTCATGCATGATTAATGCCCCAATCAGGATGTTTATTTGTGTTCACATCTGAGTCTGTGTTAGCACAGTCTGCGTGATGTATGAGCGTGTGTGTTCGGGAGTTTACGAACATATTGTGATGATGCCGACGTCGTCGCCGGCCCCGCTCTGTGTAAAGGTCAATGAGATGGAGAGGAAGCAAGAGGAACAGTGATCAAGGCTACAAATTTGATGTTTATGCAACGCTGTGAATCTCGTGTAAGGCCTGTTCCTCGAGCACGACTTGAGTACTAATCCACTAAAAGTTTATGGAGATTAACCTCATCCTATTAATGTTGCACTGTGAGATTTTACCCTTGACTGTCCTCCTCCTGCTGCTGCAGAGAGGCACAGTATCACCATGTAAATGATCAGTTTTGGCATGCTTTGTACGAGAATAAAGGCATGACTGGAATTAAATCCAACAGTTGAAGTAAGAGACGTGGGGGAGAGATATGGGGGAGTCGAGGGGGATTACAAAATCCCATAGTAAGAAGTATTACAAGTTAGCTAATCAGCATTAAACTCAAATAATTAGCAGCAGAACTTCAAATAAAATATTATACTGCCGCAATGAATAAATATGGTCTTTTATTTTGTAAACTTTAATTAGCCACATACACACACATACATGCACACACCACCTTTTCTGGGTTATTTTACAAGGATTATGCTGCGATTACATGGGGCGCTTTTACTGGCTGTTCCCACATTCCTGCCTCTCTGTCTCACTTTTTTTTTTTTAACTCTTGTTCGTTCTTTGCTGATCTTTCTCTTTCTTTCTCTTTCTTTCTGTCTTTCGTCCCTCGCTTTCTCTCTCTACAGAAGGAGAAATTTATCTGAGTAGAAGATATGGGACTGCAGCTCTCCTATATTAACATTTCAATCACGCTTTTAGCTCGGTGAAAGAAAATAAACTCAAGTGGGTTCATGCCTTTTGCTCCCCTAAACTGTATGCAACTGCATCTCTCTCTCTCTCCTCTCTCTCTCTCCTCTCTCTCTCTCCTTCTCCGAACCCATAAGAGCCGGTTCAATAAGTGAATGATAATCCCTGTAGAAGCAGGGAGCAGTCTGCTGGAGAGCCTTTGTAGTTTGGAGGGCAGATTAGCAGGGTGGCCTTAGAGAGAACAGAATCCTTTGTCTCACAAAAGGCCTGGGATTAGATATGGGGACCGGCCTATGAATTTATGGGAATTCTGTGTGTTCTGTGTGAGTGAGTGTGTGCGCATATTGAGGGTCGGAGGGAATTTGGGATTTGGGAATGTGGGAACTTTGAACAACAAAAAAAAAAGTCTAGCAGCACCTCTACATTTTATTAACTGATTTTTTGTTGTAGTTTCTTCATAAAACCACATTTTTAAAAAAATTTTAATTGGAGTAATAATTACACCAATAAAAAGGGTATAATGTGATAATTGATAAAGTTGAGAAGGGCTGATGAAAGAAGTGTGAATCACAAATAATAAAATAAAAAACACTTGCAACTCGACTGGGACTTTAACACCACTGACTCGTGACTTCACTTGGACTTGAGCCTAAAGCTTAAAAAAATTGTTTTTTAAAAAGTCTGTGCACAAAGATGGTCAGCTTCCTGGTACCGGAGGTAACTCCGACGGTGTTGGAGATGTTGGATTTACTTACTGTTTGCGAGACACCTTTATTGATTTGTTTGGGAAGAGGATTTACTCGTGGGGGAACGAAACTGTACAAACTGAGTTTCTGTCTTTTGTTTATTGCTGAATCCCCCCCTCTAAAAAATGTATTTTTTGTTGAACTCTGGATACTTTAGTTTTGGTGAATATTATTGGGACTTGCATTTGATAATCTTACAGTTAATTGTCCAGATCCATTTTGTTTGAACTAATCCAACAACGTCCAATCAAGTTGCAGGAGAAAACCATGAAGATCTGACATTACGTTACTGACACACAGTTACTCCGTTGTTAAAATGCCTTTGTATCTGATGAGGAGCACATTATGACTTGTATAGGATTCATAATCAAAAGTTTAGGACTTGGGACTCGAGTGCAAAGACTTGAGACTTAGCTGTGACTTGCAACACAATGACTTGTCCAATCTCTGCTGATAGGTGCAGTTTTAATCTTTGAACAGAGCCAGCTAGCAGTTTCCCTCTGACCCCAGCCTTTATGCTAAGCTAAGCTAATCACCTCCTGGTTCTAACTTCATATTGATCTTACAATCAATTTTCTCAACTCATTCTTAGCAAGAAGGCAAATATGTGTGTTTCCCACAATGTCAAACAATTACTTTAAAAAGTCTAAGGGCTCAACACAGACGCCTGATTAAAGGCCCTGACATCCAATTTCAGGCCGTCCCCTAATTTTTGTGGTTTGTCTCGCACCATCAGCTCTAGTCTGCGCGTGTCGGATGCTTTTTGGCCGATTCAGCATGTTGAATCGGCGGCGGAGCCCGTCGGTTAGAGAAATCACACTGATTGGCTGCTCAGCCTAAGCAAATCAGTGCACGAGAAGAGAAACTGGAAGTGAGGAAAGCACACAAGTAAAAGTCAAGAGGGCAAACACCGAAGGCTCTTATTTTTCACCTTCCTCTCATCTGATCAGACCAATACACGGATAATCATCTGGAATGAAGCTGAGAGGTGAAGGTGGTGTGAAAATGGTCGGCAAATGGCGTTATTTATTTCATGTACATATCATAACAACAGCTTATATATCTGCAGTCCTCGGTCTTCCAGGTTCCCTTTTTGAATTATGACTACAGCCACCTTTTTATTTCTTTTTTTGAGCTGTAATTATCAAAATTAAAATTAAAAATAAAAACACTTGAAACATCTTAGTTTACGTGTAATGAGTCTAGAATATATTAAATTTTCACTTTCTCAAATAACTGACGAAGAATATTGAACTTTTCACAATATTAAAACATTTTGAGCTGCACCTGTACTTTAAACCAACAAGTAAAGTCAAGAAAAGCACAGAGGGCTCTTCTCACTCTTCATCTCTACCTCATCTGATCTTTCAATACACTGATATTTTCATAACAACATGGCCATCTGGAATGAAGCTAAGTGGTGAATGACAGTGGTGTGAAAATGGTCGGCAAATGCTGCTTTATTTCTTGTACGTATCATAACATCGGCTGTCCTTGGTCTTCTGGTTTCCGTTTTTGAAGGATGAATACAGACTACCGCCACCTGTTGGTTTGGAGAGTTACTTCATCTCACACAGGTGCAGAACGTACGTGCTCGCTGGCTGTTGCCAGTCGTCTTTGCGAAGTGTTCGAGTGCAACTTTTTGGCCAAGACTCAGGCGGCGTGCGACGACACAACAGTCGGCCTTCGTCGCTGCTACTGCCTAAATGTCAGGTTGGTGTGTCTGGGCCTTAAAGCAGTGAGCTGAGGGAGACTCAGATGTGGAGACACAGGGAGCAGGAAGGAAAAGAAAGACGTACAATGGGAATAATATCCATAAAAGTTCCCGTAAATCAAAGCATTAGTTTGTTCAAATAAATACAGTCGGTATGACTAAGGATGACTAGAGGCGGCCTATGAGCCCCATTCATCTCACACAGACACACACACACACACACACACACTCACACAGACACACACACACACTATTTCATTCCACCCTCTGCATCAACAAACATGGACCCAGATTTAGAACCAAAGAAAAATGCCAGCAATGAAACGATGTTATGAGAACAACCACCACCGCCAAGTAACTCACTGCTCGTCTCAAACGTTCGCTGTGTGTGTGTGTGTGTGTGTGTGTGTGTGTGTGTGGGGGGGGGGGGGGGGGGGGGGGGGGGGGGGGGGGGCGTGTGCGTGTGTGTGCGCGCTCATGAGCTCTTTCTCAGACAAGAACAGGGAACAGATGCCGCAAACGCAAAGTCACTGTTAAGCCTCAAAACTGAGGGCAATAAGCGGGCCACAAACAGCCTTCTCTGTGTACATTTCCTCACCACTCGCATTTACTGACCGCTGAATAATTTGAAGACACTCTTGGGAGTAACCCATTAAAAATGAAATGACCATGTAAGGTTCAAGTGCAACTTCATTTTAAATGCCTATTTGTCTGGTAAGTTGAGATGCAATTTGAGGTGCAGTTAGACTGTGGAAAAAGTCATTATCTTTACATTTAGTTTGGTTTTTGCCGTCGATGGGAAAACAGCCCGTTCCCTGCCTCCAATCTGCTGTTATTCATATTACTTTTGAATTTATGAATGTGAAATGCAATTTTCCTGTGGTTTTAAGGCTATTGGCACCTTCTACCACTTGGACAGTCACATGGGGTGGAAAAAATATGCATGGGAGTGTGCGTGTGTGTGTGTGTGTGTGTGTGTGTGTTTGTATGTGTGTGTGTGTGTGCACACATGTATTGAGGTACACAAGGGTATCGTTATACAAAGCTATCATCTGCTGCCACTGTAACGCACACACACAAACACACACTCAAGAACAGCTGTCTTTACAATAAAGTCAGGAAACGACTAACGATTATTCTGAGAGGCAAAAGGTATTATTTTCGGGGACGTACACACTGAGATACGGTTTGATTTCAGGGGAAAACAACGTAATCGTTACTTTAGATTAACAACCTCTGCTGAGCCTTAAAATCCTCTCAGCATGAACATTGTTTATTTTCACAGTTGCCTTCATCGGAATCAATTTTCTAAAATTACACATTTGGGTTATTTCTGCCTGAACCACAAACTGCATTCTTGTGGCATTGAATAGTTCAGTTTTTATTCGTTATAACTTAATGCTTTCATTAAATGCTGTTGTCTCACCAACCTGATGTGCAGCAGCCTGCAGAAAGTAGACTGAGAGTTTTAAAATACTGATTTTCTATGAGCCACACTACAGAAAAACATGTAGTTCAAACTTGGACAAACAGGATGATCCAAAAAGGGCCAAAACATTATTTTCTGAGCAGGTGCATATACATGTATACAGTACATACAAGGCTTGGGCGATATAATGAGATTATTGTTAGACACAATATTGATTGGCCACAATAATGAGCCTCATGTTTCCACGATAACAGAACAATATTCAGTTATGTTGAATACAGAGATTCAGCCAGTATACAAGTAGTGAAATTCTTTAAGGAATAACTTAAAGAGAGAGCGAGAGAGAGAGACAGAGAGAGAGAGAGAGAGAGAGAGAGAGAGAGAGAGAGAGAGAGAGCGTGTGTGTGTGTGTGTGTGTGTGTGTGTTAGAGGTTGCCACACCACCTGGTCTCACGCTCGTCTTAGCTGCGTCTCTTCTAGAGATTCAAGGTCTCTCCTATTTTTGACGAGCCGGACACAGCTCACAGCAGCAACAGACAGTGAAGATGATCGTTTGACTGTATATTAACATCATATCAGCAACATTACTACACTTTTGATGTCTATATCTGTAGAAAAGTTCACAGCCATGAAAAAAGTCAAGATTTATTTTTCAACACTTGCTGCTTTCATTTCAAAATAAAACTGTGGACAGAACTCCTTCATATGTTAACACAAGGCTTTTATTCTGAAATATGTGCAGGACAGTGTTGTACAACTTGCAGTGACTTGCAGGGCTCAATGTATGAATATAGTATGGTATTTTAATTGTGGATTGTTACTAGTATTTGCAAATTACCACACGTTTATTGACCTTTCTCTCTAAAATAAATATAAAAGACATCTATAATGACATGAAATGGCCATTATGAGGGTCAAACTCTGTGCAGAAAGAGCAGCAGCAGAAACGCTGTAGAAATGCAGCTAACACGCAGCTGGTGTGAACAATGGATGCGTGAATCACGCAGCCGTGAGGTAACACGGCCGACACGCTCGTCAGGTGGCCGGTCTGGCTCAGGGCTAAATTCTGTGTATCATTTGTTCTTATTAAGCTCTTACATTTTATCAGATGGAGGAAAAAATAAAATCAGCCAAAGATGCCGGCAAAAAAAAAAATCAGCATCATGTATCGGCCATCGGCTGTCCTGAGTCTGTAAAAAAATCTGCATCGGCCATAACAAACCCATATTGGTCAACCTCCAGTGTGTGTGTGTGTGTGTGTGTGTGTGTGTGTGTGTGTGTGTGTGTGTGTGTGAGACAGAGTGACAGTGACAGAGGAAGTCAGCTGTAACTACCAGTACATTACACTACAACTACAGCTGTCTATGAATAAATGCTGCAACTCCTCAAGACACAACCTGAGTTCCTGTGTCTTGCAGGATTTTTACATACATGATTTAGTGCTTCAGCCTAGCATGGTAGGGATTTCCATCAGATAAAGATTTATCAGGCTTTAGGATTTATCACTGTTGGGCTGTTGTGTTACACCTCTTCCTAGCGATGCAAATGAGCAAACAAGTGAACAACAGATTGTTTGAAAAACCACTGACCCTGGCTCTATTTATGCAAAGTTTTGCACCCCTCCAACCTATTTTAACTGGTCAAAATCAATACCAAATCAGTACCTCACAAGTTTCCTTACTTGTGAGGTACTTGTTTCCTTGTACTTAGTGACACGCCATCACCAAACGAAGTATATTTACCATACATACTGTGTGTTCACAGACATCATAGACTAGAAAAGCACATAAATTCCTCCCTTGAGAGATGTTCCCCGTTGAATGATTGATAACGCAGACTCATTTATCCTCTTGATGTATCATTACCCACATGGTCAGGTGCTCTTTGGATCAAAACTCACTTATAAACTTTGACATGACACAAACATTTTCCCTCTTTCAGGTGGGAAGAATGAACTTCTGTTGCCTCAAAGGTTTCTTTGTGCAATAAAATTTGTCTTTATTGTTTTAAGTTCTACATTTTCACATCTGCACCCGTTCATCCCAGAGTGAGGAGTTGTCCTTAGAAGGGCAGAAGGGATATGACTCTTGGTTTTTTGGGCAAAGTTGTGGGAACGGTGTCACTCAGGAATGTCGAGGCTTCGTAGCAAAGTACCTCTTCTGTACACACACACACACACACACACACACAAGTAATCCCATTCCTAAATTGCCTAAAATATCATCAGTCACATCTTTGAGAGCTGAGCTGGGAAGACATATTTTTTCCAGGTGCAGGAAGAGAATCCTGGCAAAAACAGTGAATACTGAATAGAAAAATGGAAAATAAACCGCAATAATTTTAAACATTATTATCAGGTCTGTTGACTTTCTCTAACCCAGAGGAGTAAATAGACAAGCTTTGATCCAGACTGTGAAGGTATGTCTCACTGGAAGAGCATCATACATGTCTGTCTACAGTTTACACACAGAAAACCTCTGCTGTTGTCACAGATGGTCCTCTGATCCACAAAAGGCGACTGTGTGTGTTTGAGATTCATATCCACTTTTCTGTCCCAGTGTCCTCAGGTGCATGTGTGTATGTGTGCATGGCTGCATTTATCAAAAATCAACTCCAAAGAGCCTTTGTGCTGATCACTCATCCGCACATTTCTTTGCGTTGAATAAAAAACACTGCTGGGCCTTCGGTTTCCACCACACCGCACGAGCCAGAGATGTTAATCAGGGAACAAGGCAGGGATCTGTGCAGTGTCTGATCTAGACCACTCTGCTGTGTTTATACAGAGTTTTTTATTACATGCAAGAGGAGGAGGAAACGCAAAGTCTTTATCGCATTAATAATATCCTCGTCAGATTCCTACAGGACTTGGGGGTGATGGAGAAAACAGATCTGGAGAGGAGGAGCAGATTGAGCTGCTTTTTGAAAAGTTTTGAACTGAAGAAACAGGAAACTTGCTGGAATCTTGTACCTGTTGGCATCAAGGCCGAGGTATGCTGGAAACAAACAAGTATGTTTGTCAGTTATCTCTGACCATTAAGTGTAGTGTTCAAATAATTGCTCAGACAGTTCTTGGCTGTTAGACTAACCCTAACTGGGATTTTAATGTTTGATATGTTTTTTTAAGTAACACTCAAAGTTATCCCACAACAAACGTTATCCCCTTGTTCCCACGCCTCTCGTATCCCTCTCAGGGTGCAATGTTCTTATCTTAATCTAACCCTGAATCCTAACCCACTAACCCTAACCCAAACCCCTAACCCCTAAGCCCGAACCCCAGACCCCTAACCCCAACCCTAACCATAACCCTAACCTGATAAACATTGTGTGTTTTGTCTTTATCACAATGCATCGGTTTGATTTTGTATTTTGGTCTGTTTCAGTAGGATTTTGGTGTTTGTTTTTTGTGTTGGATGTTTTGTTTGTTTATGGTGTCAAAAGCAAAATTCTTTATGACTGTTTCAAATGGCCAGACTCAAAGACAGAGTGAAAATCCAAAGACAGTTTCTCCTCGAAGCCATTTGCTGCGTTGCACTCCGTTGAACAAGCAAAAAGTGATGCAAGTGTGTGTAACTGGGTCATCTGTACAGTAACTTGATGTTGATGGAATTACACAAAATAAAAGTCATCTCTTCTTCTTCAGTCCCTCCCTCCTTGTGGAGTCATTTTGTTCCTGACAGCTTATAGCAGATATTTTGATTCCCCCTACATCACACTGACCCCCTTTACACCTGGCATTAAAACACATCTTGTATCTAGATATGATTTAACCAGATTACATTTACACCTGGTATTAATATGTGTCTCCAGTGTCCACATTGAGATCCGATTTAGATCTGATCGCTCTGTCTGAAAGGGCTGAGAGAAGGCTGCATGAAGCACAGGTTTGCTGCCGAGTACTGTGGGAGAGGCAGTGTGTAACGTGCGATACAACGCTACTGTTTAGAGGGAGAAGAAGTAATGAGGTACGTCTACACTCACACCCACAGAGGGATGACTAGAGGAGACAATGAGCACAGACAGATCGGTGGCAGTGACGTCTCCGGTCACGGCGGTCCAATGACCGGAGGACCGCTGAGACCATGCTTGTGCTCCCCAAGACACACACAGCCGAAGCTTCAAATATTCAGTATTGATTACCATCAAAGCTCCGGAGCCCTAGCATCACTTTTCATTTCATTTCTGCCCACATAGTTGTAGATTGAAACGCAAGTGCATTTACATTTGTGTTCAATCTGGTCACAACGAGTCCCTGACTACCTCCTGAGGCGGTTTGACTGATGGGATCACAGTCTGTCCTCAGTGCATTTTGAGTGCCTTTACAACTTTACTTTCTCGTGGTCTATGCGATCCGAAGCCCTGTCCAATTGCCCAAAGATCACCCAAAAATGTATTTTAATGCTATGTGTAAAGGAGTCAATATGACCTGTATATGTCCCTGGTCACTCCCCATAACGAAGCATCAAACTCAGCACAGAAGGGAAGGGGAGCAATGATGGTAACTTCTCCCCCTAGAGGAACGTACTGTAGATTGAGAGCCTACATGTGGATGCTAAGGTGGAGATGAGGGTTTATGAAGTACTGACAGCATAGCTCTGAAAGACTGAGCTGAGCTGGTGACTTATGCACACCACCATGGTCTAAAGAGCATGTTGGATTTGTGCTGCAGTGAGAAGAGTTTGCCATGTACCTTACAGTGGAGTGGAGTTGACTGACTGAACTGGTTCACAGATTACGCTTCCTTTTTGAAATCAAACCACTGCCATGTTAAAAGTTACAGCAAACTAAACTAACAGTTGCCTAAGCAGGGGGCTTGAGGTTGCAGCCCGTTCTCATTCCCAGGGCGTCAAATACCGACGCTTTGTCACAGCCGTTGGCATCTGATATCGCGGCACAAGGCTGTGATGACATAGCTTAAAGATACTATATGTAACTTTCAAAAAAACCCTTGTTAGGCGTGAGCAGGCATCCCGGGCATCGGCCAAAAACAGTGACGGGACATTACATTACAACCATCGTCATTACTATCTGAAATGTCCAAACAGCTTGCCATTTGCAAATTATTTCATCAACTAAGGTTATGAAGCAAAACTGCACCGAGTCCTTTACATAGAAATCAGTCCACAGGTTGTTATAGTTCTATTACAATCTCTTCACACACTGGCAATACAAAGCAATTAATACTTGTTTGTTATATATATATTGTTATATCAGTATAGTACCTTAAAAGAACAAAAGAGGTACACTAAGTGGAAGCAGGACGGGAGGAGGATGGGTCTGCAAACACAAGACTTTCATCCAGAAGACTGCTGTCCCATTTCACTTTGACGTTACAATCAGCTGTTCGTTTGTGTCCCGTGTCACAACATTCAGTTTCATTTTCACTTTCCCAACATAGTAATCTTCCTAAACCTAACTAAGAAGTTTTGTTGCCTAAACATGAAGTGGCACCAGGGACGTGACAAAGCGTGAGTATGTGACAAGCTTGGATCAGATGGCGTTCGAATGCTTTAGCAAAAACACTGACGTCTCCAGTTGAATAAAACCTGTATTTCACAAGGTCTATGAGGCAGTTTCATCCCTGTTATGAGTAAACAAGATAAATTCAGTTTAGAAAGACCATGCGAGACAGCGAAGATTAATAACCCAGCATGGTTTATTCTACGTCCCACTGGGATCAAATAAACAACAGCCATCCATCTTAAACAAACTCTGCCCGAAACCTCCTCCTCTACTAAACTCTTCCTCCCTTCATACCTGTGTCATCGTCTTAAAGCTTGCCTGCATCCCCTCCCTCTTCTTGTCCTGCCTTTCTCCCCTCAAAGACCTACGTTAAACCGTTGCTGTTCCTCTCCAAGTCTGATCCTCCCGTTTCCTCGCTGCCGCCAAAACAAGGAAACACTGCCGCTGACCTCAAGATGCCTCGAGGAGGAGCTGTGTGAGTGTTTAGGCGTGTGACCTCACAGCAGGCTCCTTCAACTCTCACTGTAATGTCTTGCCTACAGCAAGGTGACACACACACACACACACACACACACACACACACACATACACACACACACACATAAGCACGCCAATGACCAGTCATCAAGGCCTGCCAACACCAGTCAACTTCAGTGAAACGTCCCGAGGCAGCTCCAGATGTGAAAGACAGAAGTGCATGTTGGTCAGAACATTACAGCTGCTAATACTAGAGCTACTGTTACTGAAGGCTGAGGAGGTGGAGCGTGCGGCGGTGAGTGATGGATAATAAAATAGCTCACCTCCGTCTAAAGATCCAGACACACCTGACACAGTCGCTGTTGGGCGTCTGTGGTCAAACAGCACCTGAAGTTTACTACTTTGACTTCGATCAGCTGCCTTTTTTGCAAAGTGCAACATTCAGCTTAAGGCCTTTTTAAGACATGTAATAGATAACACTGTAGGTTTTATCTGATGTCCGTTTGTCATTCAGACATTCAGGTGTTTTACATTAATGCTCCTTACAGCTTAATTTTGACAGAGCAGAGAATTTACAGAAAGGGACACGATATTTGGCATTTGGAGTGCAAGAGGGAGCAAAGAGAGGGGCTGTATTCAAAACCTCATACTATTCTAGTATGTATCTACTAGACCATCGTGAGCACAAGGGACCTTCATCGCTCCTCTCACAGCGAATTCACCTATATCAATGCTCTCATTAGTTTCATCATTTAATGCGCATTAGAGAGTGAATTCTGCTGCCTGTACCAGACAGGACATTAAGCTGTGACTCTTTAATTCATGTTAGCTCACATGCTGTATGTGAAGCGTTTCCTGTATATTCATTTATTCATGAATGAACACTGAAAATGAGCTTTGGTCAGAATATTGCTGTGGTTGTATGAGGGGATTTTAACCTTTACCATGGTCACACACTGTCAAGAAATTAGTTTTTATAGACTAATCAGGACCGCAAAGAGCAGTGTCTCATGGTTTATTCAACTTCTTTGTGCATAAGAGATGGTTAACATGATAAATGTTTTGCAGTGATGTGAAGACAGAACAAGAGGCACATTTCTCTTGTGCTGTCGAAGTCTTTATGTTCATCTGGCGACATTCAGTTCAGACTAATGCCACTGAAACTGATGCAGAAATGTTACTAGGTACAACCTGCTGCCATTACTTCATGTATAGTGACCAGGGTACTTATTCAGACATGACACCGACATGTTAAATTGCCATCAGATTAATGTAAAGGGCTTAATGTCTGAAAGAGGCTTAAGATGTGAAGCAACACAAAGCATTTGATTAGTGTGCTTTGGTCCGCGCTAAAGGTCTGCTGTATGTGTCAAGGCACTAATTTCTCCATGCACAATATTCAATGACTATTTGTTTCCAGGGGATAATTAAAAGTCATTTATCCATCTTATTGAGGCTACAATATCAATAGATGCGGTCAGACCATACAGCATCAATCACCACAGTTCTCAAGCAGACCATAACGACTACTGGTCTGTTGTGAAATGCCTCGTTTTGTTTTTGTTTTGTGCCCGTAAATCCGTGTAGCATCCGGATTAGTGTTCAACGCAAGGAAATGCATCTCTATACCACCGCAGATGTGGGAGAGCAGATAATTGTGGTTGTTTTTTGCTGTTTAGTTGAGTCAATGGCTGTAATTAATTAACTGTTTAACCAACATTTACAATTTACTGACTATTAATGCTATCAGTAAGTTAAAAGAAATATAAAAAAATGAAGGAGAATAGCTGGTCCACTTTAACAGCCCACAATATGAGAGTCTGAGACGGTGTTACAAACTACAGGAACTTGGCTTGGGTCTTGAGCATTTATTCACCAACAAACTGTACACACACTGCAATGCTACGTTCACAGCTATAAACGATGGATATAACCGTTTGTGCATCGCCTTATCTTTGCAGCATGGCAGCTTGTTGAGCACTAAAACCACAGCACCGCTGCATGTAACACATTAATCTTGTCAGTTAATAATTGGTTGACGAGGGTCAGCTAGCAGTTAGCTAATCAGCTAATTCCACATGAAGTTAGTATGCTACAATTGCAATATATTTATTCATACTGTGATCCACCATCCAGTTCAAGTTGAATTACATTATTTATATTACTTGCTTTTTAATAATGATATCACTTGGTTCAGCTACTGTGTCACTTTGTGATTCAGCAACACACTTTTGAGGTGTATATAAGGTGTATAAAGTACCTTTCTTGTTTATATGCTGTATTGGACATAAAAACAAAACATGACTAGTCACTGACCTCTGTCTTGTGGAGGGTTTTCAGATTTGTACTGCTCATAGGTACAGCATTATTGATTCAACAAGTCATCCAAATTAAACATTAAACAAAAGATGTTTGCCCACGCCCTCTAGAACAACACGCAGAAGCATTTCCTGATTTGATGCCCCTATAAGCAGGACAAAATTATTTATCTGCTTCATCCTTATTATTAAAAACCCATCAAAAAATGTATGTTTTTATTATATGTTTAAGTGCTTCTTTGTACGTTGAGAAAATTCAATGTCAATGTTGAGATCACAATTACTTAACACAATTACTATTCGTCTCTGGAAACATCATGGATGCATTTAGAAAGAAATTTTGTACCCTACATTGTAAAGTTAAATCCATCAATCTGGTGCATTTTGAAAGCAAGTCAGGGGTTTCCGACATCGCTGCACTGAGGACAGTCCTCACCGGTTGACAGTCGGGAGCAGGGAGCTCTGAGAGGATACAGCGAGCACTAACAGGCAGAGAGGTCCGAGCAAAGGGTGCTGTAAAGTGCTACCTTCACTTTGGGCCTTTCCAAGGTCGCAGCACCACAGAGGAAATAAGCCTGGCGTGGGCCAGACAACGAGTGGGTGTCCCTGACTCGCAGAGCGGAGCAAAAGCACTGTAAAGGAAAGGGGTGCACTAGATTTATAACCCAAGACAAAACAAGAGCATTATTGCAAGATGGAATGTGGCACACTGCTCATTTTATGTCATTTTGTTTTCAGAAAAGTTGAAAGCCAAAATTGTAATTGAAATTGATAAATTTCACAGCCCTACTTCCGACAGTTAATAGGTGAATTATGAAAAAGTTGCTGCAACTTAATATCAGTACACTTTGGAGTAAATGTTGAAGGGTGAAACTTCTTTTACTGCTGCAGTTGAAATGACAGTGAACTCAAAACTCTCCAGTGACGGCCGGTCAGCTTGTTTAGCGGCGCTCTGCGAGATGTTTTATGGAGTATGTGGGGCGTTTCTTTGCAGTATACGGATGGGCATGAATCTCCTGTCTGCTGCTGCAGCATAGATCAGCACTCTGTCAGGATCTTGGTGAAGGTTGCTTGAGACGGTGAGTTATGGCTGTGGAGAACCATTCTCCTGCAGGCAAGACTTTATGGGGTCACCAACTGTGCAATGGTACTCGTAGCATACCTGGACACACACTCACACACACACAGATGTGACTAACCTGAAGGCTATTGGGGCTCCGTCAGTGATTCAAACCAGATGATTAACGGGCTAATTATCATGCCCTTTCTCCCCACTACGACACACACAAACACGTCACCCTCTGTTTGACCCTTTCCCCCCTCTGTTCAGTTCACATCCTCTTACGCTTTCCTGCTTTTCACCCACTCAGCTCTTCTACACATAGTCACCCCCCCTCCACACACACATACACCCCTCCTGTCCTTTTGTCCTAATCCTTACTTACATTCCCCTGCTTAGAAAAAAGAGCTAATTAGCTCATTTCAAATCAGAGCAAGAGCCGCGTAGCTCGCTTTAAAATCTGTGGCACCAGCAGATCATTAGATCCACATCGCTGGAGTATAGTGCAGAATCCCTGCTAACCAAACGCATGTTAAAGGAATCACGGCTGGTGACTGCTGGCAAGAGCGGAGAGTGACATGGAAAAACAGCACCGGAGGGTTTTCCTTCCACACAAGTGCTGTCAACTAAGCTCAGAGACAGTCAGAGAAAATGATGTGAAAAAGAGAGAAAAAGGAGAGAAAGTTTGAGACTGGGTCAACTCTGCATACCCTTGTCACATGTCATTATCGTACCAGTTTCCCAACTATAGCCCTGTCGCCGCTAACAGCTCGTCTGACACAAAAACAATGAGCACACGTACGCGGCTTATTCGACCTTGGGCGCTAGAGAACACGTGTCAAATAGAAAGTCGACGTGCTGCAAACAAATGTGTGTTGCAGGTTGTCAGTTCACTGTGGCAGGTTGTCCCTCCACAGTTCAGCTGGTCCACGCTGCAAAAATAAGTCACCTTTGCTCTGCTCGGGCGCACCGAGTCTCCAAGACATATTGTATTAGAGTGTAATATTGTTACATACTGTCCACTCGCATTAGCAGACAAAAAACACATTCTGACCAGTTACCATGACCATTATAATAGTTACATGACCAGCTGAACTCGGTTTTGTGTCAAAGCTTGTTCCCCTCATGTTTCTCGCAGGAACCCCCTCCGTGGTTGCGGCTCGTAGCTAGGGTGGGCACTATATTTATAATAGCACAGCGGTCAGGACGGCGTTATCGGCTGTAAGTGCCATATCAGAGGAGCGCAGAACGGCAGCCGTGAGCTAGCCATTGGGGCACGCTCACATGCACGAACATGCACTAAAAGGCACGGGCAGGTGGCCTGGCGATGTCAATAAAGCACAGAGAAGCACAGATTACAGTACACACAGAGAGTTACTTCATTCTCTGTTCAGGTATACATTACACCTCTATGTCTATATAACAAATAGTTGTTTGCTGCTATGTTAATGCTCTGGGTATTGTATATAGAATCTATAAAGCTCTTCATTATATTATTTGTTTATTTATTTATTAAATATTTTTTAATTTAATAAATAAATATAATTTTTTAAAATTTGAGCGACAGTGTTGAAAGGGGGAGACAGAGGGGACGACAAGCGGTAAAGGGCTCCAGGCTGGATTCGATCCCAGGGCCGGTGCAACAAGGACTTGCTCTACCTAGTGAGCTACAATAGCACCCAAGCTGTTCTTTATATTGTAAAACTGGTCAAATACTTACTAAAATGTAGGCGTGAGGTGATCACAAGCAGCTGATGCCCACCTACACAACTCAGGGTGTTAAAATAAAGATGTCGATACAAGATAGATAAAGATGTAGCTGGGAAGTTAAAAGCCAAAACATTGGAGTTGGAGCATCTCCTTGTTGCTGAAACACGTTTAGTCAGTTAGGTCCACTGCTGACAATTGTAATCATGCAATTTTGTGATGTAGTGAAGTAATATTGTTAGTAGAAAAAAATTATAAAAGAAATATTTTTTTAAAGTGAAATTCATGATATTTTGAGAATATGGTGGTAATTGACATTTTTCGTCAAAGTGAATTTGTGTGAAACTGAATTTAGAAATAATAAATTTAATCAAAGAATTAGTTTTCAGTTCTCTCTCTCTTATGTCTTCACCTGTTGTTTTGATTTGTCTATTTCTGTTGATTGTACAGTAAATCATCTTCTACAGCTTTTCTTGCAAGAAAATTGTAAATAAAGGTTTGATTGACTGAAATGAATTGTAAATATACACCTGCTGTATCTCTGAAGCAAAGAAAAACATAGAAACTGGTGTAACTTGACAAGTGTGGGTGGGATAAAGTACAATGAAGAATGAATAGTGCTAAATGTTCAGTGATGTATTTTATCTCTGTTACATGACTAAATCTGATTTGATTATAAGACTCGTTAAGCACCAGGTTATAATAGTTTCTCCACAGCACGTGTGTGTGTGTGTGTGTGTGTGTGTGTGATCTGGGCTGTTTGTTAACAAAAGCAGGGCTGACACTCCCCATTCCTTCAAATTCACACACACACACACGCACACACACTACTGTGTCATCAGTCAGAGTGCGGATTGTGGCTGGTGGTGAGTGTGACTCGTGCCCTGTGTGTGTGTGTGTGTGTGTGTGTGTGTGTGTGTGTGTGTGTGTGTGTGTGTGTGTGTGTGCGTAGCCCTGTGGATAGTGTGGTGGTGCTAAGTGGTATTTTGTAAGTGTTAATTGAGTCACTGTGATACCAACCTGAGGTCATATCCACACTAATGAGTACATGAGTACATGTATTACTATTTTCTAGTCTTTTTTTAAAGTTCTCTATCCAAACTAAAAGGATATAACACTAACATTTACATTTCATATCCATATAGCCAAACACACAATCTAGTTATTATCATTTCCTTATTTTGTTCTGTTTTGGTTTTCAGACAACTGAATGAATATAAAATAAAGGTTTGACCACAGCATAATAAATCAGTAATTACTGCGTGGCTGCACTGAGACTGTTGATGACATTGCTGTTAGTCAGCATTAATGCCACACACACTCCACTGTCACCATTTCAGAAAACATTTGTTTTCCCCGTCGACACTACATTAGATTGCCATTTTAAAATTATTCCACTCAACAGAGTGTGAAGTATAACCTTACCCTGTCAGACGCTTTGTTTTACAGAACCATCGGTTAAGCCGTCATTGAAAACCGTTTGGAAAAGGGCAGGTGCTTTCAAAAAATACTGGTGATTGGATTGCCCATCTGTGAATCAAACTAACAAAAGCAAAACTAACTGAAAGCCCAAAACATAGCCTTCGGTGTCGTTCTTTGCTTTTCTTTCAGTGAAGAAATACTCTCCAGTTCTGATATAACTGATGCTGTTGTAGCATCTACGCTAACCTCTGTTGTTGAGAATGAACAGATGCATCTCCATGTCGTCTCACACTATGGTCTCACATACCTAAGCCATGCCTGTAGCTGCCAGTAGCTCCTCACAGATTGGTCCTTTGTCTGGTGAACTGAACACAAACGCGTTACTTGAAGCTAGGTTTGCTACGGTAGTGGGTGTTACACAGTGGTTGGACATACACTATTACATTTCTCGCCCACCGATCCAATGTCGTTTCACTTTTAATTTTATAGAAATAAAACCCATTTAGTTGATTTTATTGTATCAGCACTGTGTTATCAATATATAGTTGGACGCTACAGTCTGAGAGTGAAAGTGTCTGCTCTGTACGGAGTGTCAGCTCAGAGTAGCAGGAGTCATATTTCACAGACACGGGACGAGAGAGACAAGATGATGGTGGAGCATTCAGGGGGCTCTTGCTGCAAAAACGTGAGGCACTCAGCAATGCAAAACCAACGCACAAAATGCCTCACTTTCATTTAAAACAATTACAAAAATCTGCCCCAGGTTGCTTAAACACACCCTGTCTGATCAGAGTCTTAGTGTGGACATGAGACCCCACTGATGTGCACTAACCATGTGTGGGACATGATAAATCAAACCAGCTGACAACTGTATCACAAGATGTGGCTCATAAAGGTGAGTTATTCCTACAGTCATGAGCATGAACAGTGAAATGCTCAGACTCTGGACGGTGGAACGAAGCTCCCTAAAATGCATAATAAAAGGAAACTTAGGACATGATTAAAAGTGGTGCATTTAAAAAGCAGAGTAGGGTTTCCTTCCCTGAGGGTTCCAGCCAAGCCAAATGTTGGCCTGGGCCACATAACGTGCTGCACTTCTCTTAGCAAAATTGACGCTGACATTTAGGGTTAATACCGCTTGTCACTGTGATTTCTGCAAATATGGCTTCACCACTAAGTGTTCCAGCAGCTGTTTGTCTGTGTGTGTGTGTGTGTGTGTGTGTGTGTGTGTCTGTGTGTGTGTGTGTGCGCGCGCGCGCAACTGTGTCCGCACACGGTGTGGACTAAAACTGTCATTACAGCTGAATCCTGTCATAATGTCCACACCTAGCAAAAGCCTTCCAGAGGTCGCTAAAACACTCACTTATCCAGCCATCCAGAATACAAGAGGAAACACCCGTTACCCACCCACTGACCCCCACACCGCACCCATCACCCCCACCCACCCAGTCCCACCCTTCAGCCCAGGTCTGCGGGTGTGAGTGCAAACAGACCACAGTGAGTCACTGTAGGCAGGAGGGAGGAGAGGTGAGGCCATTGTGAGACACATGAGGGTGAGGAGGGGCTGGAGACACTGGAAACCACCCTGGGAAAAGTGAATATGATTCAACCCTTATACACACACACGCATAAACAGACACACTGACCTGCAGCCATTGTGTGTTGCATGACAACAGGCCACCTGGCACCCACACACACCCGCCGTCGCCCAGGTCAGTGGTCAACATGGTGACGGCGGACACCAGGGGATTTAGGGCGGCCGGATGACGACACCCAGTGAGATACTTCATCCAACTCCTGCCAAGAGAGAGAGCATATGTGAGATGATTGCATGGCTTCATTCATTATTAGACTCCAAAACACTGCATCCATAATCAACAGTTTAAAGAATATAGGATGTGAACGTCTCCTTCCCCTCTTGGTGATTTTTGTGACTGCTCGCTGGCTGGGGGTGACGGGAGTCTTCCCTTGCTCATGACTCACTGATGAGCCGGTTTTGGACGAGCCGTCTGCCAGCAACGAGCTTGGAAAGTGAGAGCGGGGGTATTCCAGAGTTACGGCTGCACCATGTAGCGATAATTGCAACTTGGCATGCGCTGACGCTTAATAAACGAAATAAGCCTTATTTAGGTAAGGAGGTGATATCAGAATACTTGTTTGATGGCTCACAGGATTTTCTGTTTGGGAGGGTGTGTGTGAGGAGGTTACAGTCTTCTACACCCTCGTTTCCTACATCCTAAAAACACTCTTAAGCCACAGGGCTGACTCATCAGACATATATGCCAATCCTGTCTCCTTGAAATTATGTTTATATACTACTTTTACTTGTTTGGCCACTAATGTTTAGATGGGAAATGTATTTGCAGCTTGGACTGTGTTCATTGGCAACATTTTCCAGTCAATGAAGTGCTGCATTATTGTAACATACAAGTCTTAAGGAGGTAGCCACTGTGGATAGGGTGGCTCCCATTGCACAGGACTTTGGTATCAGAAACCAAAATCCAGTTTGTTGCTAGGTTTGGGAAGTAAAATCAGTTTGGTTAAGGTTAGGGAAAGGTCAACAAGTCGTCCAAATTAAACGTAACTGCCTTCCAGAATGACATATACAAGTGTTTTCTGACATCATTTAACCCGTTACGAAGCACTGCTGAAGAAATAAATCACTTTTATGATGTGATAACATTATGGTTGAGGTTTGTTTAAGTTTAGGCACAAACATGACATACAGTAGGTAGGGCTAGTAAAAGATTGTGGTTTTGGTTGTGTTTGGAAAAAGTCAACAGCAAGTTGAATTTGTTTACACTGAAGCCCTGTAATGGGGATAGTAATGATGACTCTTCTCTGTCGGAAGAAAAGAGGAAGTCGGGTGGTGTTGCTAAAGAGCAGACCTGGGCATTAATATGGCCCGCAGACCGGAACCAGCCCTCGTAATGGTTCTGCCAGACTCGGGAGGTCTCAGACAAACCACATAAATTTACTTACAAAGTTTAGTTTAAAAAAAAAAAAAGTAGAGAAAAAAGCTTTTGTTTTGAAATGTTTGTGTATTGTTAGTGTGCTTCTTCCTGTCTAACTTGACACTGATGTGAATTGAAATGAGAGATGTTTGAAGAAGTGTCACCTGCTGAGGCTACACGTTTATAATAAGTCATGGACGGCTAAGTATTTTTTCGGAGGTTGGCAGTAAAGCTGTGTGCTTAGTTGATTCAGCAAACGTGGCTGAATTCAAAGAATAAAACTTGAGCCACCACTTTGTGACAAAACAAGAAGAAAAATGCAGAAACCTACCTGGAAATGAGAAGGAGAGGACAGCTGAGGGGCTGCTAGCTATAATACAAAAGCAGCAAGGACATTTTACAAAGCTGCATGCAAAGAAGGAAATGTGTTAATGTTAAGTTAAATGCTAAATGGATGTTAATGTTAAGTCAAAATGAAGTTAAATGAAGTATTTATTTGGCTCCCAGCAACAATCTGGTTTTTCATGTGGCCCCCTAGGAAAATAATTGCCCACCGCTGCTATAGAGCGACAAATCCCTACATGAGGTCAGTTTGAATGGATGGGTCAACAAAACATTGGATTTAAACACAAACTGCTGTTCATTTCCAGTTTCCAACCAACAGTAATCATTTTTTTAAACCATGACCACGATCATTCCATAACCTTTACCGCAATTTTATTAGAATAACCATGGCGACGAAGGTCCCCTGTCCTTAACGAAGTAGTAATTGTAACCCAGTTAAGCTTTGGGCATTAAGTTTCTCTTAAAATGTATTTGCTGTTGCAAATTAGTGGCATATAAACATCATTTCCAGGGGACAGGGTTGCATATGCAGCCCACCAGTGCCCTTAAACACAGACTCTTTTTTATTTTTCAATGTCTTTGATCACGCTGACATTTTAAAGGGGTGTGTGAGGTGTGTGTGGCTGGAGACAGAGGTCTTGCGGTGGCATGGTGGCTGGTGTTGTTGTTATTTGGTTTGAGGTTGGTGTTTGCATCGACACTGTGCACACAACTAACCAGATGCAGACCTGCACGTTGAGCAGCTGTGGGCACCGAGCCACATACTGAGAACGTACATGTACCGTATACTGTATATATATACACACACACACCAGCCTGCCGAAATATAAGCAAGGGTGTGCACACAGTGAAACAGATGAAAATATGTGCACACACACACACTAAGAACACCCAACAAGTTCAGAGGTATCAGGCTGGAATGAGCTGCAACTGAGAATAGTGGCCAAACACACATTTCTGATATTATTTTAGTGTTCGTGCTTTTAAAAGTGTGACGTTATTATCGGAAAACAAACACAGTACCAAGTTCATACGCCCGATAACCACACACTCACACATCACACACAAACACACACGTCAGTGTGACACATGACATGGTGGGACTGAAATACAGCAGACAAGGTATTCTTTTAATGTTCTTTTAAAGCTGCATTTTTTTATTTAATGGTGCCTTATTGCACATATTGTCTCTGTTATAGCTTAACTTTTGGCAGACTGTGTGTCCCTGTGTGTATGAATCTGGTCATTGTAACAGTTTAACAGCTGGCTCATTATCTGAGTTTATACATACACATATGAAATCCCCATCAGGCCTCGACCACATCACTTCATCTCAAGTATTTCCCCAATTCATTCAGTCCATTTCAAAGTTTGTGTGTGAGTTTGTGTTTCTGTCATCACTGGCTTCTTCTCCTTTTCACACAACCACTGAGTAAATACAGTATGTGTCTTTTCTGGCACACCGGATCACGTATAAAAATAAAGGCAAAGGTTGTAGATAAAGTTAAAGGTTGTTCTAATTTAGCTGTAAGAGGCTAACAGACACAGGGAGAACAGTTTATTTTGGTGGCGTAAATACAACTAATGATGAGGCTGATTATTTTCAGATTTTCACCAAAAAATACCACTATCTCATAAAAAAGAAGAGATCTTTTTTTAAGTCATTTTCAGTCAGATTTCTCTCCGCACACCCAAAAGAAGACAGTAAAAGAATAGTGACTGTAATTTTCAGTTGACAAAGTCCTGGATAGAGAAAGTAAGTACACATACACACATACACATACACACATACACATTTTACTTGGTAAACTAAGTAAAAATATGACCTATATCATCTGATTAATTCCCTGATTAATATGTTTAAATGTAATGCAAAAACAGTGAACTTTATCTAAGCAATGGCATTACAGTGCCATGAAGTGTTTAGCTTTTCTCCGAGCGCTACAACATCTGGAAGATGGACACAGACTGCAGTTGAAACCTGGCAGCGGGTCGAAGCGAAGAGGATGTTACAGTAAGAATCCCACTTTCCATCACCTCCATCTCAGTCTGTCGTCACTGAGAGCTGCAGTGAAGTGTAGAATGTAAAACAAATCTTGTCACTGGAACATCTCCTTGTTTCTGTTGTCAAATATTTGCCTGGCTTAAAAGCAAAACTCGATTCATCACAAAATGCTTACAGGCTCTATACGGATCTATGTTGCATGGTTATGATGTGAAATGAGCAGCAAGCTGACGTTGGCACCCCGTGAAGTTTTCTCTCCTTTATGCAAATAGTTCAAGCAACCTGGATCGCTTAGAAATCGCAAACTGCTCTGAACATCCAGTTTGACCGGCCACGTTCTGATAGTTTGAACTAAGTTTTCACATTTGTTTTATGGTGCCTTCAAATGAAACTCGCGAGTTCGTGTACACAACATGGCATTCAAGTGGCTAAGTGGTGAAGAACACCGCTGCTCAGCAATGGCATCTACAAACCACGGAGGCTAACAATTTAGCAGGCTAGCAAGTGGGTAACATAATGCAGTGAATGTGAAGGCATAATGACAGTGAAGAAAGATGAGGCTGTTGGGAATATCAGCATTTTCCTCAGACATATTATAAAGTTATGTAGAAAAACTATACACAACTAAAATAACAATATATTAACTTACTATGAACCAAAATAACAACGTCAACAAATATGTCACAAGTCGTGAACTCTAAGTTTTCAAAACTTTCCACCTGAGTTTGTGAATACGACATGAGGAGGGCGTTCACATGGGCCCAGCTCGTAAACACGGTAAACAGAACCACATTTGAAGGCATCATATGACCACTTAAAACTGCAGCTGATAACTTTGAGCAAATATGATAAAAGTTTATTTTTTATGTGAACGGTGACAGTAGTGCATGAGTTCCTCTGCCTCCCCATTATGGTCCTAAAGGTATTTGCAAGTTTCTACCGAGCCAAAACAAGAACAGCAAACCAGAGCCGAGCAGTCTCTGATAGGGATAGCGAGGAAATTTTCCCATATTGATAGCAATATGGATATATTGATGATACCGCTGCAACCCTAGTCTTTGTCAATTACTGCAGCTCAAATATGAATCTGTTACTATAAATGCCTATTTCTCACCTCAAATTTTTTCAGAAACATATTGTAGTTACTGTTTAGCTGTAAAATGAGAAAGTCAGCAATCCGGCAGCCATTTTGAGATCAGTTGAGCTAAAACAAAGCAAACTTTCTCATTTCACAACTAAACAGTTCACTGAAATATGTCCCTGTAAACATCTGAGGTGAGAAACAGGCATTACAGTAACAGGGTATTAATTCATATTTGATCAGCGCTGCCTAGTTTGACATTTGATTGGAGTTCATGAGCTTCATGAGCGGAGACTGACAGCTGTGTTACAGACTCCTCGGCTCTGATTGGTTGTTTTCCTCCAGTCTCTGAAAACTTGAAAATGCCATTAGGAGCACCAGAGGAACATGATTTTTTTCAGATTATCTGTCTCATACACTACTGTCAGGATATAAAAAAAAAAACTTATTTTAGTATATTTCCTCAAAGTTACCAACTCAAGATTTAATGATGTATTTGTTTCTCAAAAATGAAAAAAAAAACAGTATGACAGCGGCTGCGGTGGAGTGTCATATCTGTTCTCAAAATGTAAAAAAGGTTATGACTTCTTCATTAACATGACAATCTGAATGTTAGCAATGGCGTTAATGGTGAGTCTCATTATTCGCTGCCGACACTGTCCTTTCTGGTCACATTCGTTCTCTCTCTTTCTTATTATTGCTGCCGCTGCTAGAAATAGCACATAAAGTAAGCTTGTGGAAATGCCACCGGCGACAGCTTATGACAAAGCTGAGACTACAAGAAGCTATTAGCAAGCTTGCCAAAGAGTCATCAGCAAACGGCAAAGTTCTCACTAAGTACAAACAGACAGAAACAATCTAGTGAAGCTGTAAAGCTGTGTTTTTCTTTTTCCTCTAGCCTGTCAAAATGGTTCCTGGAAAGCAACAGAAAGCTAAACTCGAATTGATTTCTGTGGTGTCTGGTCAAATAAAAATGAACCTGAGGGAGAAATAATGTGTCCACAGGTAGTAGATTTTAAGTGCATATGGTTGTGTGTGTGTGAAAAAGACTTATTGATGCCACATGTGTGAATAAAGGCTGGCGGTTTTGTCACCAAGCATGTGAAGCATCACATCGCGGTGACAGATCTCTGTGACAGCTCCCAGCGTAAACACCGCAGTTGGCCTTTGACAGTGATAACTACTGACAAGGAGAGGGAGAGGAGAAAAGGAAGGAAAGGGTAGGACACTTGTAGATCGCGGCCGTAGGCCTGACTTCATGGCTTCACAAAGCGCTTTGAGCAAGGGGCTCTGGCAACGCTATAGCACAGAAAAGGGGCACTCCGTGAATCTTAAAACGGCTCCCTGCATGGTTTCAAATTCAATGTCGCTCTACTTTTGAGCAAAGGCTGTAATTCAAAGGCAAAAAAAGTATGGATTCATTTAACCTTTGCCTCACTTTTATATGCATGTGCTTCATTTTAGGTTGTGTTTATGTGCATGTGAGCACCTGCTACCCTTTTCTCTGATGTTGCAAACAGGCGAATCCGTCTGTCTCTTGAAGTCCTGGTGAAACACCAGCCGTTTACTGGCCTAATAAAGAGCTCTGGGTTGTGTTCACCTTTAATGGCAAACTCCTATAAAACACACACAATTTGGTGGCAGTAAGGACAAATGTGGTGGTGGCAGGCTCCAGAAAAGGTCTCCCTTTCCAGGTTATGAAGCAGGATAGTCATTGTTCATCTTTACAGCTGTCAGTTAGCAGACGAAGCCCAATGCATGCGTCAGCCTTTTCTTTAATAGGGAACACAGCCTCTCTACACAGTCATTGATTTACCTCGTCCTCCACCCTCACTATCTCTACTATCACCCCGAGGTTTGATCAGCACAAGTTAGATAAGATTTACCCTGGCTGTGCATGCGTGTGTGTAATGAAAAACGAAAGAGAGGATGAAAAAAGAAAAACCCCCACAGAGAAACACTGTGTTGTATGTGTGTGTGCTCGCTCACCTCGGTGCATTTGTGCTTCTGCATCCGTTCGTAGTGCAGCAGTAAATTGAGCAGCTGTATTGTATCCTGTGAACAAAAGAGGCCCATTTGTATAAATTTGGCTTGTAGAGGGTTTGGCTCTCAAATGCGCCCCTAGCGTAGCAGATTTGATTACACGGGTATCTGTTGCTCTGCCTCAGCGGATAAAACAGGCCTCCATCAGTAGAAGAAGTCAATGTGCCCTTCACTCCCACTTCAAACAAAACTTCATGTGCTGGCAACTAAGTCAGTGGTGAAAGCGTGTGTATCTCAACAAACCTGTTTATGTGTCTTTGATATTCAAGTTGCACAGGTTTATTTTATGTTAATGGAAAAGACGTTTCTTGAATACATTGGCTTATGACTACTGCTAAAATAATGACATTCAGCTTGCATGCATCTTTGTATTTAGTGCTCAGAGAAGTGGCTTGTCACTAATATTAGGAGTAGCTGCTCTACTTTAAAAGCTAGTCCACACTAAAGTCCCCATGAAATGAAAAATACATTTTAATCCTGTGTAGCTGTGTTAATTGTTCATTTACCACATCCTGCACTAGGTGGAGTTTACAAAAATTGATCAAATTAAATGACACTTTGGGCAACTAGCTAGCCAACTATTTGTGGATCAAATCAATGTTCTTTGATCAAAGTAGCTAACAGAGCAATATGGAGAGAGATGAGAAGATTTGTGTTTTTGGAATCAGTGGACAAAAATGCTGTTTTTATTTCCAAAAGTATGTGGCTGAGGTCTAATTCATTCAAGGGAAACGTAACACATTTACAACTTGTGTCACTGCAGTGTAGCAGAATATACAGTCGAACGTCCACCGGATGGCCCTGGGTGTCATTCATATGAATGTACTGTACGCTCTGCAGGGGGTGAACTTGGTAAACACATAGGCTGTATGCAAGAGGTGGACGTAGTCACAAACACGTCAACTTTTGATTTGTGGCCTGCCATTTTGAAGCCTTGAGTTTGGCACTTTGGACATCGCCATCTTGGTATTTCACCATGACCATGTTGATTTTTACAACCAGAAGTGACACGAGAGGGTGGAGCTAAGTACACCAGAGCGCTGAATAAGACATTTTTCAAAAGGTTATAATTAACTTCCATGAACTGAAAACACTCTGTGAAAGGGTTAAAGTTGTAAGACAAAAACATGAACAACTCCCAGACCGGACAACACTGTTGTAGTCAACCACAAGGTAGCCACGCCCTAAAGCATACCCTGCTTTATGGCCTAATTTACTCTAAATGGGACCATAATTTACCAGCTGAACATTGTGCTGTATTGAAGAAGACTTGAAATGGACTCATTTTCTCATAGTCAATCAGACTTCTTTTTGCAACCAGAGGAGTCGCCCCCTGCTGGTTATTAGAAAGAATGCAAGTTTAAGGCACTTCATCATTGGCTTCACTTTTCAGACTCAGAGGTAGTCGTATGCATGTTAGCATTACCATTAAGCATGTTGTATTATGTAAGCTGACGTTGCAATGCAATATATTTAATAAAAATGTCATTCTAATAAGTTAATGAACTGTTAATGAATAACTCTGTCCTGAAGAGAGATGCATGATGTTCATGTTACTGAGCAGGAACTAATCCCGAAAAGGAACTTGTGGGCTATGATGCGCTGAGCAAGAAAATAAAATACAGATAAATCTAAAACAAATTAAAAATATTCAAAGCTCTGTGCAAATACAAAATCATCTTCACATCAGCACATTGACTCACACCAATGACCAAGTAAACCAAGATTTTAAGTTTTGCAAATGTACAACGCTGTGCTCAATAAAGTCTTAAAACCCTCAATATCTCCAAACAAGTAAAGTCAGACTTTAACATCGTTAGCTATGAATACACATTAAAGTATAAAAGACTGTGTGCAATAGTTGAGTTGTTTATTTCTCCAGTCGTCCGTCAAAACTCTCCAGGAGTTTCTCTCCCGTGTCTCCCTCTTTGCTTTCTTACTAAATAAAAAACATTCAAACTTTGTCTATCGCTCTCTCCTTCAGGTCCAGTTGTTCCAGACCCAGTTTTCTATCTGTGGTTGAAATGTAATGCCTGTCAGGGGAGTACTCTCGCTGGCCAAACGCTGGGCCCCTCCACGCACACATACACTGGCCCATGTCCATTTAAACCAGCACAATCTAGTACACAAGCAGGACTAAGCACACACACAGGCTACACACCCCACCTGCAACCTCTTCAGTCTAAACCACCCAGCGTTCTCCCATTCCTTTCCCAAACCATGAGGGTCCTCAAGCGCCCCAAAAAACCCAAAATCTCCTGTTGTTTAGGCTCCAACCACCATCTCCCACTTCACTTTCTCATTTTCGACACGCCTATTTACTGGACACTGATAAAACACTAGTTCACATGCTACAGACATACACACTGATATCAAGGAAAGGATTAGTAATGGTAATCTATACAACTGATGTCATTTATTGATGCATGTGCTCAGATCAGAAATGGTATGGAAGCGTGTGTGTGCGTGTGTGTGTGTGTGTGTGATTACCTTGGCTCAATAAGACTCAGCCCCATTATCTCCACCTGTTGATCGTCACCCTTATTACACTATAACAACAAGAAATCTTCCCTCCCGTTTATACTGGCCCTGCATACGGCTCACAAGTTCACATCTACCACACACACTGAGCTGATCTGTGTGTGGTTTGTGTGACTGTGTGTGTGTGTGTGTGTGTGTGTGTGTGTGTGTGTGTGTGTATAGCACAATACACAACTTTCAAATTTGTCAGATCACTGTACTTTTCACACCACACAACTTACTGTCTTGTAATTGGGAGTCTTGCAGTCTTTTTGGTTTTCACACTATGACTGACCAGCGACAGGAAGTCACACACCACAAGATCTTCCACCGGGAGGAATCCCTGATGAAGTCTTCAAATATTTTGTCACGAAAACAGTGGAAAATCAGGGGGAAAGTTGTGTAATGTGAACTAGACATAGCAGAATTCAATGATTCGAGTCATCAGTAGTGAGGACCCATGTCGACTCGCATTTTCTTTTTAACTGCATCCTTGTAAGCAGGAACACAAAACAAACTAACAAGAAGGGCAAAACTGGGTAACACTTAATTTTACAGGTCCACAAATTTCATGGTAATTAGTGAAAAATATCAAGTTACGTATTTGAAATTTATTTGGAATTATTGCCAAATTACCCCACAATTTATCTCAAAATTGATCAAAAATTACTTTATGATAAACATTTAATAATAATATTCCCCTATTTTCCAATGGCTGGAAATGTATTTAATACATTTATTAATATAAAAATACAATTTTGATAACTTTTCTTGAAATTTCTTTAAAAACTCCCTGAATCATTACTTACCTTTGTGTAGACAATAAGTCACAATGGTGAGATTTGTGCCTGATCAGAAGTGTCTTCTATTAGTTTTGGTTTTCCACGTCCGATGACGAGCAGCCGCTTCCCAAGCCTAAGGGGCCTGTTTTAACAATTATGTGCAATTTAGCATACAATTATTAAATGATCTTTAGTAAAGTAATTTTCTATCAATTTAGAGGTAAATGTTGGGGTAATTGGCAGTAATTCCAAAGAAATTTCAAGTAGGTTACTTGACAATTATCACCTAATTACCATGAAATTTGCAGACCTGTAAAATGCTCTGTAGTGCTGAACCATGACATGGACGTCTCTCTTTTACCTTCTCTGACTGCGTGGAAATCTGATGTTTTCACATCACAGATGATTTTAAAAGAAAATCTTACCAGGCATAGACCAAAAAAGGCGGTCGCCTAGGGCACCACCTTCTGGGGGCACTGGTTGCCCTCAAAAATAAATAAATAAATAAAACCTGCCGGCGCCCTTCCTCATTCTGCATTTAGGTAACAAATGAACAAATAAAGAAAGAAAGAAATAAAGAAAGAAAGAAAGAAAGAAAGAAAGAAATACACTTTTCTGAAGTGAGTTCTGAAGGATGAACGCTAATTTTAGAGCGGGAAGGGCTCCAAATCTGAATTTGTAGATTGTACTGTAGAAAAAAAGAAATATTGTTGAAACGAAAACATCTATAGATAATCAAACGAATGAACCACGAGCATGACAAACATGACTCATCCCAGCTTGTCATCCACTGACACACTGTCAGACCCCTTGGCGCCACTTTTCTCTCACACTAAACACATCCTCAATAAAGTAAACAAAAACACTTGGGATTAGGCAACAAAGCCATTTAGTTAGGTTTAGGAAAAAACATCATGGTTGGGCCTAAAATTACTACATTTGTACTGTGAAAACTTGATGTTGTGAACGCGTGACAAACAAATAGCAGATTGTAACGTAACGAATGGGACACAAACGACGGTCTCTTGGATGAAAGTCTTGTGTTTCTTGGACCCGTCCACCTCTCCTCCCACCCTCCCAGAGTGTGTCTTTTCATGGTTTAATCTACATCACTACAGCATTTTCCCTGACCATTTGCTGTGACCCTGGATGGGTTTACATCATAGTTAATGGAAAGCCCAGTGCATATACCGGTGCTATTTGACGCCCTGGAAATGACAACGGGCTGCAACATCCTGATCCAGGAACAGCCCTAATGGTAACTGAGGTATGTTCATGTTGGCTGTGGTTGTTTTTCCACCAAATATATGACAAACATAACTTTAGTGAATGGATCCAAATCATCAAACACATGCACAGTAGATCTGCGATATATACGTGTGTGTGTTTGTTTGTATGTGTTTGTGTGTGTGTGTGTGTGTGTGTGTGTGTGTGTGTGTGCTGATGAGGAGATGAGATTTGGAGATGGTTTTACATTGCCAGTTTCAAATGACATCTTATTTACGGCCACTTAACTAGGATGACATGATTGGAATGCATTAGGGTGTGTGTGTGTGTGTGTGTGTGTGCGTGTGTGTGTGTGTGTGCAAGCCCATGCATGTACTGTATCTGTGCATGCATTGTGTATGTGTGGTTAGCCCTGATTGCTTTTGGTAGCATTATTAACCTCTCCGGTCAGAAGCAGTAAATGAAATGTCAAACATCATATCAGTTAGGAGGAAGATATTCTCACTGTCTCCGTCTCTCTCTCTCTCTCTCACACACACACACACACACACACACACACACACACACACACACACACACACACACACACACACAGTCTCCACTTGACAGCCAATATTAACATTCTTCATGTAGAGGACATACTGTATAACCAGCAATACGCTCACACGACACTCTGAATAGCAATGAAATGACAATTCCTACATAATCCCAGTCTCCGGTCTGGTAGATTGATATGTAAATGAAGGCAAATGAATCTCATCCCAGAGACCTGACCTCACCCGGCTGGTCCACGCCGGGCCGTCAATCAGCAGCCCCATCAGCAACGGCACGGGAGCGACAGCAGCAACGCATTCCTTAATAGTCATATCAATCCCATCATGCCCCGCATATGCATCCCTGTGGATTAGGCCTGAAACCTGCATCTATCATTATTGTGCTCTGATACTGCCATTAGAGTATCTTTTCCCCTTTGCGGCTTCCTCCTCTATCCTCTCGCCTGAGGAAAGAATGTAAAATCGCTTTCCATTCAAAAGAGAAAGGAAAACAGGATTTTTCTCACAGGGTGTGGAGCTGGAAGACGCTACCTTCACCAACCAGCACTGAGTGCTGCGTTCTGACCGCAGTCATGACTATCAGGAAAGGCAATCACGCTCAGAGAGTGGAAAACAGCATTACCTATTGTCACTGATTTTGAGGAAATCTTTGATTAGGGATTGTTCTCTTTTTAATCATACATTTGACAAAAGAGCTGTGAAAATCATCTCCCCTGTCTGGTAAAATCTCAGTCCACTATCAGCATTACTGTCGGGTAATCACAGATGCGTTCAGACTGGCATCAAGAGTGCAGCATCCTCATTTATTTCGCTGCATTGGCCTCCAGCTACACAAAGCAGGGACATCCGCCAAAAAGTGTGTAAAGTGGCTCAACTCTTAAAGACCAAGATTCACGTTTAAGCTCTAGCTGTTTCCAGAGTGCACATTTATGAATGTCTTAAAACATATAAAATGTATATAAGGTTGGTTTACACACCTCCACCCTTTTCAGTCAGGAGAGACTCAAATTGAATGAATGATAATTTATTTTCAAGTGCACAAAGTTATGAATAGTGAAAAGTTTTTGGTGATTTAGACCTAACGTGACATAATAAGGGGGAAGTGATGTCGTAGTTTGAGTGAAACAAAACAGACGGTGGTGCAGTGGTTAGCACTCTCGCCTCACTGCAAGAGGGTTGCAGGTTCGAATCTGGCTTCTGTGTGGAGTTTGCATGTTCTCCCCGTGTTTTCTTCCTCCCACAGTCTGCAATTTAGGTTAATTGATGATTCTAAATTGCCCATAGGTGTGGATGTGAGCGTGAATGGTTGTCTGTCTCTATGGAGACCTGTCCAGGGTGTACTTCACCCAGTGCCAGCTGGGATCGGCTCCAGCCCCCCCGCGACCCCTAACGGGATAAGCGGTTGACAATCGATGGATGGATGGACAAAACAAAACAGTGTAAAAGACAAGGATGACTCCCTCAAAGCAGCCGTAAACTGTTAAAGGGATAGTGAACATTCAGCAGTCAACATAATTTGGGTGTTTTGAGGTGGGGTCAGTGTATTACCTACAGTAGGCGGTGGTTGGTGTGCCCTCAGTTTGGATAAACGGACAGGAGAACCAGCGCAGGAGCAAAGCAATACAGTGCTGTGGACAGGGGGAGCCGACCATCATCTACTGTAGGTAATACACTATGGATAAGTATCTTATACAACCCCACTTTAAAACACACAAACTATCCCTTTAAGTACATGCACATTGGTCTATTGACCCACAAGTTGGCCCCTGCACTATGATCCTTGAGATACTTTTGGTGAACCGGGGGCTTGGAATCAGGCTGCGATGAAAGCATGAAATCGCCTTTTATCATAATCTTGGCCTCCGGTCTTTTGTGGTAGCCACTGCAGAAAATCCCCACCCTGCATCCTGTGCGGTGCTGCTGCTGGATCCTCCACACTGGTTCTTTTCAGGGTCGGGTAACAGCGCAAGGAGAAGTGCGGGCAATCGTGTAACAATCACGTGGAGCGATGAGAGCTCGCATTCGCATGCGGAATCACATCCGAGCTGCCAGGCTCCTATCGGCAAACCGCGGAGTCGGGTGGTGTGGCCTCGCAGAGTTCACGCTGAGATGTGAAGCAGACTGAAACAGACTGTAAGAGGAACTGTAAGAACAGGTTCTGTTTCATCTGGATTTATCTCAGCTGGTAGATTACTGGCAGGTGTTTACACAAGGCTTCAACGCAGAAACCCTACACGCCCTCCTCCGTGTGTGTGTGTACTTAGAGTATACTGTATGTAGTACGTGGTGTGTGTGTGTTCCTGTATTTCTGAATGTGAAATCAGATTAAACTCGGGGGGGGGGGCTGCAAGTGCTCAGCTACGCTCGCTTAACTCCGAGGTATGTAAGAGTGTGTGTGTGTGTGTGTGTGTGTATGTGCGAGAGAGAGTGTGTAAATGTATGTGTGTGTTGGGGGTGGAGGCTGGAATCGCGGCTCTTGGCTCTCAGGTATTTAACCTGGAGCGTTTGTGCACAAGTTTTGGTATGTATATGTGTGCATTTGCATGTGTGTGTGTGTGTGTGTGTGTGTGTGTGTGCGTGTGTGTGTTTGCGTCTATAAAGTAAGAGCCCACCTGCTGATGGCCCTGATAAGGAGCCTTCAGGGCCCTGTCTCCTATTACATCCATAACATCCACAGGTTGGACACAGATTTAGCAGAACACGACCACAACATGATCAGAACACTGAACATCTGTAATTACACGTTCATATCGCTGGCGGGTGATTTATGTGCACAGATTCCTTCAACTCCGCCGGAGCTTTGAGGGTTGTTGGCTAATAGGAAAATCATTTTATGAGACTGAGGTGTCTCAAGCGAAGCATTTCTGTGTTCCCGTGTGGATTGAACAGAGTGAATACAGCCTTTGAGTACCGCTTTGAGATACAGCAGTAGTGACAGCACAGATAGCAATATCAAAGTTTGGTCATTTGCCCAGTTCTCCACAGAGAGGATCAGCTCACCAGTTGAGACAGCCCTTTTTTTAAAACAATGCATGGAAAAGTTGAGCAACAATTTGAAGCCTAATTAAATGGAAAAACATGCTCATGTCTGCATGTCCTCTGGCCATTTTCACGCTTTTTTATCAACCGTTAGAAAGTGGAAACACAAAATTCAACTGTAAACACGAATTAACAGGCAAAAAGGGCAAAAACACAATACGATGTGAGGTCATGTTACCGGGGTATCTTTTCTTGTGTGGAATTTTTATGCAGACCACAAGCAAATGAATGTGAAATGTTCAAGCTGAAAGCTTAAAGGGTCAGTTCACCCAAATCAGCCTGGGTTTTATTTTCTGAGGTTTCGGGAAGTGAGCTGCTTCTCGGACGGTCAGATCGCTTCGGAAACCCCCCTTTGTTTCCAAAACTGACAATCTGACCTTCACATCCACTTTACACCGTGATTGGTCAGTTGTACAGATGTAAGAGAGGAGAAAATGAACTTCTCTTTCTTGCTCTCTTTCAGTTATTTCTGTCACTTTTCATGTGAACAACCGAGTGCAACTCAATGAACCATTGTCTCAAACAGTACTGCATGTCCACTCCATTACAGCCAGTTTTTAAATCTGCCTTCAGTGTGTGGGGAAAATATAATAATTAAATAATTTATAATAATATAATTTTTAGTAAATTTGAGGTTGGGGTTATTTGGCAGTAATTCCAAAGACATTTCAAATAGGTTACTTGCTAATTATCACCTAATTACCATGAAATTTGCAGACCATGCTCTGTAGTGCTTAACCATGACGTGGACGTCTCCCTTTTACCTTCTCTGACTGTGTGGAAATCTGATGTTTTCACATCACTGATGTTTTTAAATAATCTTACCAGGGCTGGCTTAAGGCAGAGACCATATAGGTGGTAACATAGGACGCCACCGTCTAGGGGCGTTAGTGGCCTTCTAAAAAAAAATAATAATAATAAATGCCGGTAGGCACCCTTTATTCTGCATTTAGGTAGCAAATGAACAAAAGAAGAAAGACATACACTTTTCACCCCTTTAACTCTTGTAGTGAAACTGACTAAACCATTGTGATGTCTGTTGTGTTGTGGTTTACGTGGCTGGGGTTAGGGTACACTATTTTACCTTATAATTATTAAATCATGTTTATAACAATGTTATTTTTGGTAAATTGTGAGGTAAATATTGGGGTAATTTGGCAGTAATTCCAAATAAATTTCAAATAGGTTACTTGCTAATTATCACCTAATTACCATGAGATTTGTGGCCCTTTAAAATGAAGTGTTACCAACTAATTCTGTACGAGCATAACCTCCATCCATCCATCTGCAACCGCTTATCCCATTCAGGGCCGCGGGGCGCTGGAGACGATCCAAGCTGACATTGGGCGACAGGTCACCAGTCCAACACAGGGTTGACACATAGAAACAGACAACCATTCACGCTTACATTCACACCTACGGGTGATTCGGAGTCATCAATTGACCTGCATGTCTTTGGACTGTGGGAGGAAGCTGGAGAACCTGGAGAAAACCCACGCTGATACAGGGAGAACATGCAAACTCAAAACAGAAGATGACAGAAATATTCACTTCACTGCCGTGGAGCCCCATAACCCAACTATTAGAACATGCACGTACATGTTCACGGTATAATTTTCAGAAGCGAGTGGGTAATGTCACTGCTTCACTGGGGCGTAGTGATGGATGACTGTCCCCAGCGTATGTGTATCACTGTACATATAACTTCTTTAAATACTGTATCATGTCAGGACAGTGAAACTGAAGCTATCCGAGCATCCTTTTCCATGGAATATCTGTGAATGTCTAATATAATTTACACTCTTACAGATTGTACTTTCTAACATACAGGGGAAGCTCTCTATAAACTATGCACTGACCTTTGTGTGTGTGTGTGTGTGTGTGTGTGTGTGTGTGTGTGTGTGTGTGTCATCCAATCCTCCCCCAGGTGAGTGTGTATTAACGGACTCTTTTGTCATAACTTTAAGAGGACACGTCACTCAATAGAGAGGAAATTACCACTTGGAGAAAGAGAGGGATCTGTGTTCTCTTTCAAGACAAGAGAGAGAGCGACAGAGAAAGAGGGCGCAGCAGACAGACAGACAAAGATAGACGTGACCTCTCATTCATATTTTCAGCTCTGTCATTTTGATCAGTTGACATTTTTATTTTCAGATGTTGAATCCGTCTCTGCAGAAAGCCCAAATTGTGACATTCTGAAAACATTTCCCAGACATCCAGCGTGTATTTCAGGATAATGTTACAGGAAATTTCCCCTCACACAGAAAGTGAGGTTATGACACACAAGAGAACACTGCCAGTGCAATACCGTAATTCAAACACACCCCTTCTCTATGCACAAATAAAGGCTGCTTCATTTTTCCAGCTGGCAAATAAATGACTGAATTATGTAATAAATTTAGTGGAAGTTGGTTTTATTTACTTACGTTGGTAAAAGGAAACAGGAAACAAGATTATCCAACTGACTAAATGCTTGTAACACTCCCCAAATAATGATAATAGTTATGATAAAAATGACAGTTTTCATTGATCTGATTTAATGTGTGCAGATATGTTGTAAACTCGCAGAGCAGCTCCAGGCAGGAACATGAAGTTATTTGCCATACCCAGATTGGTTCAGCTGATATTATTGTAAGTAAAACATTTAATAATTTAATAAAATAATTTGGAATTGGAAAATGGAAATGAATATCTATATATATATTCTGGCTATGCAGCTTCCTGTCTCCTCAGAGTTGTTTGCAACAGGAAATAAGTTTTGAAAGAAATGTGGTGTTTTATTTCCGCATGAGTAATGTTTTTTTGTATGGTTGTGTTTAGGCAGTCAAAGCACTTGGTTAAGGTTTGGGAAAGAGGGTGTTCTTTGTTTAATATTGAAAAATTCAACAGTGACTTGAGGCCAGAGACAGGATGTGTTTCCTTTATTAACATTTAACAGAAATCTCAGTCTTTCCCAAATGTCAGCCAAAGTACAGTACTTTTGTTGCCTAAAGCTAACCACACACAGGACTCAGCTGGTGTTAACCCCAAAATCGTGAAAATGTCCAGGATCCCAAAAAACACTGGAAAAGTCACAATGTTCGAGGTTTTCTGCAGTTCAACAGTACTGAGCATCAAATACTTGGCATGTCAGTTGGCTAAACTGTGATATACTATCTACGTTTTTACACATTTATCTCAAGAATATAACTTAGAAACTGTACATGATAGCAGAACCTTAAAATAAAATACAACATACACAAATGCATTATTAACTGAGAAATCAATCTGTTTTATTTAAAAAAAAAAAAAAGTAGATAAGCTCTACGTAATACTGTGTTCAGGTTATTGAAGAGGTGTTATCAACACACATCTTTCCCATGTTTGTGGGCTAGTAGGAGCCTCCTAAACTAACAGCAGGTTCACAAGGCTGTTATCTATCTATATATCAACGTACTATGCTGTAAAAGTGAGAATTAAACTTTAAAGATAAGAGATAAGATAAGATGAACCTTTATTAATCCCCGGAGGGAAATTCGGGTGTCTTAGCAGCAGCAACAGTACAGATAAATACAGTACAGTAAAAAGTAAAAGAGAAGGTGCAGTGAATGAAATAAGGTGCAATGAAGAAAATTGACAGTAAAATAAATAACAGTAACAGTAATAAGTAAAGTGCAGCAGGTGGTGAGTATTGTATATGCACAGCATATGTATATGTAATGATATAACTATATGTAATATATACATTTGGAATAAATATGGAGCAGATGATCAGAGTCACATGGGGGTCAGGCCTTGGTTATGGAGCCTGATGGCCACCAAAAGAAAGGACTGACCCAGACGGTTTGTAGAGTGCCGAGGGGGGATCAGTCTCTGCTACATGCTCAAACGTGTTAAAGTGAATGAAATGTTTTGAACACAACCAAAAAGGCCTCTTTAGGTTTAGGCAACAAAACTACAACTTTTTTAGGTTTAGGCATTAAAACTACAGCTTCTTTAGGTTTAGGCATCAAAACTATAACTTATTATGGTTTAGGCAATACAGCCACAACTTCTTTAGGTTTAGGCAACACAACTACAACTTCTTTAGGCTAAGGCAATACAACTACAGCTTCTTTAGGTTTAGGCAACAAAACTACAACTTATTTAGGTTTAGCAATAAAACTGCAGCTTCTTTAGGTTTAGACAATAAAACTACAAATTTTCTAAGTTTAGGCAACAACATTACAGCTTCTTTAAGTTTAGGCAATAAAACTACAAATTCTTTAGGTTTAGAGGAAAAACATCATGTTTTGGGTTAAATTAATCTAGAATATAAAGATAAATACACATTGTTCATTCCACACAGGATGCAATCTCTGGTCTCCTGGATGAAAGTCCTGTGATGGTTTTACCCATCCAACACCCCTCCCTCCCTCAGTGGACTTTCTCACTCTTCATAATACACATTGTGAATAGATGATAATACCTACTGGTGGGTGTAGTAGGCCGCTATTGACCCACATCTATGGGAATTATATCGACTGATAATGCCTATTTAATAGCCTGACAACAGTCTAATCGGCTGTTTCAGGAGCTGCTATCCCTCCTCTTCCCAGTCTCTAATCTTTGTGTGGTGAGAACGTCAGCTGGACTTTCGTGTCTGAGTTTTCAGCGCAGATTTCACACAGATAATAAATGTGTCAGTAGGACGAGGTAGACACATACTAACTTTCACTACGTCTGCAGTTGAACACACTTGCGCTCTCAAACACACACACATATACGAACACATAATGCAGTGCCAGCACTATAAAATCGACTGTCTGAGTCAGCCTGAGAGACAGACGGCTTTTAACTGGTGTCTAGTCCTCCCTGTCTCCATACACATCATAAAGATGACTGCAATCAGCTCTGCTTTGTGTGTGAATGCTCTGTCTTTGTGAGGGCCAATTTGAGTTTTAGACTGGGGACATTTTATCTGGTCCTCACTTCTTCAAACAGCTGCTTATGGTTTGGGGTTAAAGCATAACTTCGGTACTTTTCAACCTAGAAAAATAATAGCTAAATGTTTTAACCCTATTTTCCTGGACCACAAAATCTGCTGGAAACCTCAGGAAAATTATGTAAGAACAAAGCTGGCAAAGAGCGCAGCAGTTTCAGGGAAAACAAGACACATACTGGACCATAAATCACTGCACATTCTGTATTTTTCACTTGCATCACCATATATGAATTACTGTGTGGAGGTTTGGGGTAAAAGCAACTTACAACCATTATGCATACTACAAAAGAGACCGATCAGGATAGTAAATAATGTGGGATACAGGGAACAGACGAACACACCTTTTAAAGTCACATGGATAGAAATTCATGTCAGATTTAAAACCATAATCATTATGATCACAGTGAGAAATTGGGCAATATTCAAAAAATGTTTTGTGACGGGGAGGGGGGATTATAATTTAAGAGGAAAATTTAACTTAAGAAAGTATTGTGTTTGTTAGAGTATAGTAGTATATAGTAGTATGCGTATTTTAGCCTGTGGGTGGATCTGAGAAATGGGTTGGGTGATGGGATAAAGCGGAGCACAAATATGAATGAATTTTAAAAGTTATACAAAAAAAGATATTTATATCTGGATATACATATATGGACGAGCAAGAGTTGTGATAAGGGTTGGGTTAAGGGTTGGTTTATGTTTATTTTTATAACTCCAGGTGGATATTTGGATTGTAAATAAATTTGGGATGCTGTTCATATATTTAATTTGGGATGCTAATAAATGTGGGATAGGTATATATTATCATTGTATGATATATGAGTTAATATAGGAGAAATGGGAAAGGGGTAGGTGAATATAAGTTTTACTTCTACCTGCTCCATTTTGGACACTGTTACACTTGTTTTGTTTATTATTTTAATTTTTTTATTTTTATTTTTGAAATAAAGTCATTCATTCCCATGTTTTTGTGACTACTGGAGACAACACTTTTCGAAACTGGTTCAGTTTTGACGGAGAACCCACAGCTGCTAAAGCTGCTAAAAGAGCTAACAGTCAGTTTACGTCCACTAAAAGTTCTTGTTTTTGCCTCTGACAGGCTCAGATTGTTATGATAAGTGTCAGACCACATTATGGAAAGAACCCTACAGAGAAATGAGACATTTTCTTGCCATTCACTTCCTGTTTGTCATTGTGTCATGTCAGAGGACAAAGGTAAAAGTGTGAGAGAGAGTGGAAAGAGGATTGCCACGAGACACCAGTGTTGTCCCAGTTGGAGTACAGAAAATGTAGTTTAGTGTTATCTAAAAGATTTTCCACATCCTGGCTGAATATTTAGGTGACTTCGACAACGTAGATGCGACACAAGATTACAGAGAGAGGATTATCTGTGCGAAACACAATAACAAGCAGACCGGATCAAGCAAAAAGACAAACATATTTCATTACGCCATCCTTTCCATAATGTTATCTGACACTTATAATAACAATCTGAATGTGTTGGGTGCCAGGTAGTAATAAGAACAGAAGAAACAAATCACCGTCACTCACAGATAAAGTGTCTCCAGTTTATTCTGGGAAAACAAATGTAAAATAACAATCTGAGCCTGTCAGAGGCAAAAACGAGAACTTTTAGCGGACGTGAACTGACAGTGCCAGGTTGCCCCAAATGATTACATCACAGCCTGTTTAGCGGCTGGCAGCTGCACCATTTTGTCTCAATACTGGATCAATTTGGGGCACCGGTGTAGCTCACCTGGTAGAGCAGGCACCCCATGTACCAAGGCTGAGTCCTTGCGTAACGGCCCTGGGTTCGAATCCAGCCTGGAGCCCTTTGCTGCATGCCATCCCCTTTCTGTCTCCCCATTTCACTCTGTCACTATCAATAAAAGAATTTAAAAATGCTCCAAAAAAAACTTAATAATTAAAAAAAATAATACTGGATCAATTTCAAAAAGTGTTGTCCCCATTAGTCAATTAGACTCAAACATGGGAAAATATGTCCAGGTTGAAAAATACAAAAGTTATCCTTTAAAGCTCCACTATTCAATATTTTTATATACCATTTTAGCATGTTTCAGCTCATTGTTTTGATTTTATGGCCTTTAGCTCCCCGGCAGCTTCACAGTAGCCCACTGCTCGTAAAAATGCTTAGGATGGGTTAAATGCAGAGGTCAAATTTTATACATGTACCTGTTTGTATGCAATGTATACAAACAATGTATATATACAGCAGTTTGTGTGATTTCTTACAATTATACAGTTATTCCATGCAATATATGTGTCAGTTTCCAGTCACTACTCTACATGCATACAGTCTTTTCAAAATAAACTTTACAGGAAACAACAACAACAACAACAACCCAGTTAGGTTCAGGAAAAGATTGTGGTTTGGGTTAAAATAACACCAGAGGTGGCGTAACGTAAGTGTGAGAGTTATGTGACAAATAAATCAACGCTGACTTCTGGTTTCATATGGGGTACAAACACCGGTCTCCTGGGCAAAAACCATGTGGTTATTATTGATTTCACCCAGCCCAACCTCCCCCTGACATGGCATTTGTTGCTCTTCATACTTCCTGGATTTTATGATTACGTTGATTACATAGAAACTGATGTCATGGGATATATACGAATAACAGTGCATTACATTTTGTAGGTGTAGTTACAAACGTGCATGAGAACAGCCTGTTGTATATGATGACTGACTGAAGTTGTAAGTTTTTGAAACTTTTTGGTTCAGTCAAACTCCTCTCACGTCTTAGTAGCATCAGGCAGCGAGTAATGGACTTATATTCATCAGGTGAACAGAAACAATGGCTCTAAATGGATGATAATGTTGCTCTGTGTCTGCTGGATGTGTGAATAGGCTTTTTAGTTTACTAAACTGTGAAACAGTATTCTGTTTACAGCTTGTTCTGCTGCCTCCAGGTGACCAAAAACCAACATAGCTTTAAGGTTACAGGTGATGGTTAGGATTTCAGCTAGGAAACGCATTGTGTAAACAATCATCCTCACAAGTATAGAAATACGAATGTGTGTGTGTGTGTGTGTGTGTGTGTGTGTGTGTGTGTGTGTGTGTTTGTGTGTGTGTGTGTCTGTGTTTGAGGCTTGTCCTCCCTTTGGGCTGATCTGCCCACTTAGATCAAAGTGAACTTCCAGGACAAACTCTGGAGTGTCCACTGTTCCGGACGTGGCCTGGAAAATCCCACTCATGGGAACACCGTCACCATGGGAACCATCAGCCATTGCGTGCGTGTGTGTGTGTGTGTGTGTGTGTGTGTGTGTGTGTGTGTGTTTGTGTGTGAGTGTGTGTGTGTGTGTGTGTGTGTATGTGTGTGTATGTGTGTGTGTGTGTGTGTGTGTGTGCTCACAAGCCATGTAAGGTGGGTGTCCCGAGGCACATTGAGACCTTTTATGTGGGTCACACTTATAGAAAGCTCTTCTGTTAGTCTTTCAACAAGCACACCCACACATGCACGCACACACATCCTGCTTGTCGGGCAGCGGTTAACCAGGCAAACCCTGTGGATGCGATGACACGCCTGCTATGTTGCTGTGGTGACTCTTGAACCTGGCCGGAGGTCACCGTTCAAAAGGAGGTCAGCATTCAAAAGGTCACTTAGCGCCGTACTGTACTGGTGGTGACGCTACTGGTCCCTGAGCTGACAGGGGGAACTTTAGAGGACAAATAAGCCAAAGCCGTTTAAGCATTTAGAGACAACACTTGCAACAGAGAGAGACTGAAGGAGAGTGGAGATCTCCTTTCACACGTGGAAGCTGTGATATTGTTGGGTTCAGTTACCTCGGTAGAGGAACGGTTTGACAGATTTATGAACATCTTACTCCCCTGCTGGAGAACAACATAAATTGTAAAACAAGCACACCACAGAAGGACTTTTAAAAGGACTACACAGATGAGTCAATTATGTGTAATAACCTGGCAAACATTTCCTTGACCTGCACCGCAGCCAACAAGTCCACAGACTTTGAGTCACAACGTGACTTTATTTTGACCCTTTGCCGACATGAAAAGTTGACGTTTTATCCACCACTTTTTTCCTGTCACTGTTATACATAACACCAAATCCGAAATGCTCCACACAGCAGAGCGAAACGAAACAGGTGGATCCTCTACCTGTACTTTATCGTGTCCACTCGCCATTTCCTTAGCGGAATGACAGTCGTACTAGTTTGCACATCCATGTCTCTGCCAACTGGGAAGTTTGAGAAGGAAGGAGGCTGGGTCATGCGTCATCAGTGCGTTGTATGTTTGGCAGTACAACACCTCGCTGAAATTGAGCCAATAACAAGGCATGACCGCAGCTTCACTTACACTGCGCATGTGTGATACTTGTATTCCTGTCCGCCGTGTCCCAGCCTCTTTCCATAGGCCTTGATTTCTAGTGTGACAATAAACGGGATGAAATATATACGTCCCAAACCGTTCCCATCCCTAGTAGGACCTGAACTCTAGGGCAGTAGGGCTCTTTTCGTCGAGTTACATTTGGGACTATTTTTTCTTGCGTACCAAAAATCCCTTTGGCGTCCAATGCATGTGCAACAGGTGATATCAGTTCCACGTCAAGTTCCACAGAGAGGGCATGCGAATTGTAAGTTTGCAGTTTCAATCACTTATACTGCTTAGTACAAGTCCTAAAAAACAAGACTAACATAAATGAAGTTCTTTCTAATACATGAGCAATAACAATATTCCAGACAAGTCCTTTCAGATGCACCATTACTGCAGCAGTAGCTTGCAGTTCAAAGAAGGGAAAAAAAATGGAAGCTCTATACACTTTCGACATCTGTACTGCATTTAGTATGCTGCATTGTGCATTTCCTTCCCAAAGGTGAGATTGCAGACGTGCTTCAACAGCTTCTTCCATGCCAGATGATGGTGTTTGATAGTTGTGTGAGAGTGAAACTAATGAATTAGTGAACAGACGGTTTGTAGTGCGTGAGTGCGTGCACATCTACAAGGAGCTGTGTCAGCCAAGGGGAACGGACGAGACGGAAAGCCCACCTTGAATTTCAACACACATTCACCCTTGCAAATCAATAACCACTCTGCTAGCACTTAGATACACAAAAGCGTTCACATATAGACACATATGCGTACACATACACGTTAACAGTGGAAAGTTTCAGTGGGGAGTCTTTGATGTAAACGCTTTAGGTTGCAGATGTGGTTTTTGACCATATATCAATGCAGAATGTCAGCACTGAAAAAGTTTGAATTACTTTTTTTTCACCTCCCACTTCTTCAGTCTCAGAATCTCCCTTCCTTTTCTATTTTGAGTCCAAAGTATGCAGATAATATTTAGATGAGTTCCATATGGACGTTAGTAGAACCATGTGTTTGAATCAGCCCTCCGAGCTCTATCGGTTCCACCATCAGAACATACTGAGGTTCTCCAGTTATCGCTTCCCTTCAGGGGAGCCTCTGGAGGGCATTTGATCTCTGTGTTGTGAGGAACAGAAGGGTTGAGATGAAACGGGATGTTGAGCGATAGGAAAGAATGGAAATGATCGTCTGGGTCCATCATCGCTTTACATCTTAATTCTTCTGTGTGACTGATGTTTTTTATGGCGCCAAGCATGTACAAAACTTGCGTCAAGTGAAGGGTGAAAGACAGAAGAAGTAAAAATTAGCAAAGAAAAGCTACTTTTCCTGTGTCTCTTGGCCATAAACTGTCCAACAACATAAATCTTAAGACCTAGATGCACCAAATCAACATCAAAGAACTAGTAACGATGAAGGCCGCCTGTTGTGTCGCCTGTGACTTGGCCCAAAGCGTTGCACTCAAACACACCGCAAAGACTACAGCTGACAGCCAGCTACCACATGGTCTGCACCTGAATGAGATAAAATACTGTAACTTGCAACACCAGCAGGCAGCGGTTGTCTGTATTTGGCATTCAAAAAGGGAAATCAGAAGACTGAGGATGGTGTATATACAAGCTGTTGTTATGGTATGTGACGTTTGCCGACCCTTTTCACACCACTCTCACCATTTAGCTTCATTCCAGATGGCCACGTCGCTGTTAAAATATCTGCGTGTTGGAATGATGAGCTGGAGATGAAGACAAAACATGGGAAGAGCCTCACTTCAGTTTCTATTCTCATGTGCTGATTCGATCAAGCTGAACAGCCAATCAGAGTGATATCTCTCACTGACGAGCTCCGTCGCAGATTCAACATGCTGAATCGACCGAAAGCCAATGGTGCAACACACACCGCATAAACTAGGCCGACAGATGACCGTTGGCTTGCTGTGTCACGACCTTTAAAGCTGCACTAGCTACGCTTTTGGCCACCAGGGGGCAGTGGAGACAAGCTGTATACTCAACACTGACATATTATCACCTTTATAGTTCATGTAGTGAACTTGTTTACACATCCGAGAGCTACAGAGCAACAATATGATTCATTTGGACTCATATTTCAGGCCACCTGTTGAATGTACATCCAGTCCTTTTAGCTCTGTTTTTGGTCTCCACCAACTGCTTAGGGAAATGCATGTCTCTTTAGCTGCTAACAAATCTGCTATGTTCACCAGTTAGTCATTTGTCTGTCTACTTTGATGGTGGGCAAGAAGCATACAGTCAGGTTTTTAGAGCTTTTATCGTAAAACAGCTGTCTTCTGTAGACAAAAATAAGTAAGCCAAAACAGTGAAGATGTGGGCTGGAAAACCAAAAAACTACAAGCGACCTTTTTCACATACAGGTCTGTAAATCATTGTTCGTATAAAATATAGATTACTAATAAAGGAACAGTGTGTAATGTTTCAGGGGATCTATTGGCAGAAAGGGAATATAATATTCAGAACTATGTTTTCATTAGTGTGTAATCACCTGAAACTAAGAACTGTGTGTTTTTGTTAGTTTAGAAGGAGCCCTACATATCTACATAGGGAGCAGGTCTTCTTCACCACGTCTGCCATGTTGCACCGCCACGTTTCTACAGTAGCCCAGACAGGACAAATCAAACACTGGCGTTACCTGAAGGACACCGTCGTTTGACTACACACTTGTGAAACTGAGATAACTTGAGCCACAGAGTGCAAAACCGTGGTACTGCCTGCCGGCATCTGACTTCCGCCGTTTCTAAAGTAGTGTTATTTATGATGGTAAGGATTGTTAGCGGCATTACGGTTTTGTACTCACGTTACCACAGTTGGTTTCAATCTGCAACCACACCACTAGATGGCAACAAATCCCACACACTGCACCTTTAAGAAGGTAAGTAGAGCAAATTCAGAGTTAAGATAGTAATGAAAAATTGCTAAAAGTATGTCCTTATGTAATATATGCAGTCTGTGACATTCAGGGATCAACTGCAGCTCAGGCTAAAATGACCACAGAATACCACATCACCTCCCAGGGGGAATCGGCCAATCACAGCCCTTGATGCCGCAGACTCACTGTCAGTCTGTCAGTCGGTCCATCCATCTGTGTGACTGACAGGCCCCAGACACTCCTGTCTCTCTCTCTCTCCCTCACTCTGTCTCTCTCTCTCCCCCTGTCAGCCTGATGCTGCATTCACATCATGGCTGCAGGAACAGACAGAGAAGGAGACGGGAATGTCACTCTGATCGGTAAAGCCTGCACACACAGTTCACGGGCAAACACACAACCAAATCACTCCCCTTCTGCACGACTGACATTTGTAGGTTATATTGGTGAAAAGACAAGACTTTGACCAACATATTCATGCTGAATGGGTTCAACACTGCATTGTTTTGTTGTCTGCATTCAAATGCGTGCACTCTCTCCCTCCATCTTTCTCATATCCATACTCACATCATGATCCCCCTCACCCCTGCATCTAATATATAGCAAGTGAAACCAGCTAAAAGATTTCTGCAGATCCATTCCTGTAATAAGGCTGTCACTTGCAAGTTTGCAGCAGATCTCTTAAAAGAACAGTTTAAGATGAAATGTGAATTCATTATCTACTAACTGTCAGCCTCACTTTGATGTTAACTCTACATAACCTCCTCCTCTGCCCACATTAACATTACATATTGGAGTAACTATGTCCAATTGGACTCACATTGCAATCATTTGGCTCCAAGAGTCTTGGATTAATGCTGCACAAGTTGTTTAGAGAAAATTAATGGTCGTTTTATGCCTTTTTTTTTTTTTTTTTTTTTTTTTGGTGCTGTAAACAACCAGAGCTGTGTAGCTCATGTGTTTGGGAGGGAATGGGTTGTTCAGTCTGTTACGCTTTTCACAGAGCTTTGACTAGTGATGAGAACAGAGTTGAGCTATTTCTTTACCCTTTAAACTTCTTAATTAAGAAATGAAAAATGAGCCTTCAGCATCAGTTTTTAAGCCAACATCGAATAAACTGTAGATCCTTAAAGTGTTTACAAAACTTTGAAACTTTAACAATACCATGACAACAGGGCCAAGTCCATCTGCTGAGAAACATTGTGTGATGTGATAGAAAAGCTCCAGAATGGCTACTAATGAACCCTGAGGTGATGCCATGTTCATGTCATGTCGTTAAGACCACAATTATGAGCGCCTGAGTGGGAAAAAATATTCACATTAGCCTGTGAGACAGATATGATATCTCCCACTTTGTGAAAAGAGCTGAGAAAGCTTCGATAAGCCAGTTACAACATGGCTGCAACCGCTAGCACTTACATCAAAATAACTATGGGAGGAAATTTAGAAATTTAGCTAATTTCAAAGGAGCTCCATGTCAGTTTGCATCTTGCATCCCTTGTTAATGAAACCTGTCTAAATGCACAATGCAACAAAAGTAGTTAATTTAGGGTATTTATAAATATCACAGGTTAGGAATAGGGGCAATTATTCATGAAATACAGTAGGTTTTCCCATTCTTCCCATTGTGCCGGTACGTGTGAATGCAGCATGATTCTCATTCCCAGAGCATCAATACCAACATTTTATCACAGCCATCAGCATTCACTACTACCGCACAAGGTACCCTTTAGTGCTGTGATGAGACACACACCGGGATTTCCATTAACTACAATGTAAACCAGGCTGTCATATTTAGCGTGATAATAACACAAATTTGTTTTAACTGCCACTAATTTCTTTAACACATTAACACAGCTGATGATTTTTAGGTTGTAGCGGGCTCAGTGTTAAAGCTAGAGTAAAGATACTGGCATCATATGAAACTAGAAAACCTAAAGAAGCCATTGGTACCAACCATGTCGTACTAGCTGTGAGGATTTCTGAACAATATTTGTCCTTTTTTGTGTTAACTGATTTTGAATGATAAATATATACATACATTTGCATAAAGCAGCATATTTGCCCACTGCCATGTTGATAAGAGTATTAAATACTTGACAAATCTCCCTTTAAGGTATATTTTGAAAATCAATGAATTAACTATGGACCATCATGCTTGACCATGACATGTCGTGATTCACTATTTTTTTTCGATTGACAGCCCTAATAAAAACCCATCCGGGGTAACAGAAGATGCACAAGGAAAACACTGATTAAAGACCGAAAGAGACACCTGAGTGGACAGGAGGGGAGGTGAATAGGCCTAACAACACAGAGCTTTCATACAGTGTTTTTTTTTTTTCTGACTACATCAAGGAGACCGCAGTTGTGTCCCGTGCGTTACGTTTCACAATTGGCT